>JANFAE010000347.1:0-116542 GCA_024613145.1 Pisolithus marmoratus | reverse complement strand
TTTTGGAGGTTGCCCGGATGTCTGCCGATTGCAGACACAATTTGCCCAGTCTCATCCGCGATGATACTATACGATTACGTCGTTCCTTCTGCGTTCCGCAACCTCTAAGCATTTTTCATTCAGAAAGGCAGAGTCAAATTTCTCGTACTAAGTCGCCGCAATGGCAGCTGGATAAAATAACGCGTTACATGATCTGAGATGCTACGATCCTTGGAAACGCTTATATAAATGACATCCTCTGACATCGTGCTACGGGCCGGTGCAGCTACGTAATGGGTTTATTACTTGCTGACTAAATTCATAATATACGAGACAGTCAGCAAGGCACCGTCGCAAGACACCCCATGACGTTGAACGTTGAAACGTTGACGCTTCATTCAAGCAACAACGTTGAACTGGCTCGATGTATGTACGTTTTGACAAATGACTGGGGAACTGACAACTATATCGTCACAGTCCACCGTTTGGGTGGCATGATGTACCGACCTTGGTGGTGAGGTTGCGAAAATACCCCTAATTGGCCGCAGTGGCCCTTGGTATGCCAAGACATATTATCGGAGAAACCTCACCATGAGTCAGCTCGATTTTGGGCCGCGAACTATTGGGGGGAGACAACTTGACAAGGTAACCCGAATATTTATAGCAACAGCATCCCATGCGTTCCACGGTGATCAGTAGTGTCCAACGCGTTGGTGTCGGCTTCTACCGGAACGCATGGTTAACCACTTCCCCATTTCATCAGCCTTTGTAATGCGTAATAGGGATCGTATAAAATGTTACTCCGCTGATAAGTCGCTCCGTGTCTGACTCCTTTCCTTCATTCTTCGCGGATTTTATGGCCTCAGTGACGCGAGTTGAGAAGCCCGAGGGAAAGGCTTTACCAGGAGCATCATGGAAAGACAAGGAAGAGCATGTTCTCCCCAAGAACCGATTGGGAATTGTTTCTAGGCCTCATGTGCTCTGTTTTCCTTGCTTGCTTTAGATCAGGTAAGTTCCTGGTTGTGTCTCCAGAATTGCTGTTCCCGACAGACATCGGAGAATAGACTATTGTTGCCACTGCACTCCCGACGATAGTGGCACATATTGGGGGCGGTAACCAGTACAGTTGGGTTGGGCAGGTACGCGCATTCTTCCCTCGCATTCGTGCAGCTGATTACACTACCGTTGATTTGCAGTGCTTACATGCTATCGGCTGGTGCTTTTGGTCCTTTGTATGGGAAGCTGTCCAATATGTTCGGTGCGTACCTTTCCAGTTTGCTTTTCGTATTTGTCGCCCATCAATCATAGCGTAGGTCGTAAGCCGATACTCTATGCTTCAATATCTACCTTTTTGGTAGGGTGTTCTTTAATTCGCTTTCTGTCGCTGAACATGTCACTAGCTTGGATCCGCACTGTGTGGAGCAGCCAAGAGCATGGTATGGCTGATCGTTGCTCGTGCGGTACAAGGCATCGGAGGTGGAGGGATTATTCAGCTTGTGATCATCACGATATCAGATATTGTTCCCCTGCAAGAGTGAGTTCCTAGTTCCCATTTCCGTTGTCCAGTTTTACTTAGCCTTAATTCCTCTGAGTCGTGGGCGGTATGGCGGTTTTGTTGGCGCTACCTTTGGCGTGGCTAGGTAGTATTTACTCCTCTTTATGTTATGTTTCTCACCGTATACAGTGTCATCGGTCCCTTGTTGGGTGGTGTGAGTCCTGGTTCTAAGCGCTTCTCAGTATCTAATTAAGATTGTATCACACAGGCCCTCACGGAACACGTCTCGTGGCGGTGGTGCTTCCTTATTAATTTGTGAGGATTTTGCATCGGATCCATTAAAGGTTACGTCTGTGTCCTAACTTCATTCATACAGGCCAACAGGGGGCATCTCTGCAGTGATACTATTCATCTTCCTCAACCTCAATCCACACCAAAGTCGCCTCATTCGCGAGCAGATTGCAGAACTCGATTTTGTTGGGCTCTTGTCCTTTGTCGGGGGAGTTGTGTGTCTACTTCTCGGCTTCCAGTTCAGTCAGACAAGTTGTACGCGTTTTGTCTCCTTTTCAGAAAGTGAGAACTGATGAGACATATCACCAGGGTCTGATGCCAGGACCATCGCTTTGCTCGTTGTTGGGTGTATACTACTTGTTATGGGAGGGGTCAATGATGTATTTACCACACGCTCCGCAATTGTGCCCGCACGCCTCTTCAAGGTATGCAGCTACCCCTATGTGGCACCCACCCAATTTATCCATTTAAGACTCGTACAACTGCAATTTTGCTTGTCAGCTCATTCCTTCATGCTATTACATTTTTCAGTGCTTCGTAGTGAGTACTACTTGCTCCGTATTGTATGTCTCACAAGTGTTTAACTACCCATATCCAGTTATCTGCCACTTTATTATCAAGGTTCGTTGTCAGGTCACTTTTACTCTCATGAACATAAACCGATACGATGCAGTTCTTGGTGCTAGCGCCACTGGCGCAGGAAATCAGGTGAATAATACTCCGTGATGTCTCCCCAGCCCGGTCTAAGAATCCCCCTAGGATGATCCCTTTTTCACTAGGCACAGCTCTTACATCCATAGTTGCAGGAGTCATCAATTCTCGAACCGGAAAATGCCGTCCCATAATATGGTGCGCGTATGCCATGATGACACTCGGATGGGGTCTCATGACTATGCTGGATTATGACTCAAACAAGTATGAGTGCTATGTTCGCAGTTGGCTTCTTGGTCTCATCTAGACATCATTTTCAGTGCCGAGAAGGAGTTGTACCCATTCGTCGCGACCCTTGGCGTTGGGTGCTTGTTCCAGGTTCCCATTATTGCTATACAAGCAGCTATGCCAATGAAGGACATGGCCACTGCTTCGAGCGCTTTCATGTTCCTTCGGTACGTCAGCATCTACTGGCTGCAAGTGTGCCTGTCCTCAATTCCTGTCGGTAGTACGGTTGGCGGAGCGGTCGGTATCGCTGTCGGTGAAGCCATTATCTCGAGTCTTCTTTCAAAGAGGATGGCAAATATCCCTGGATTAAGTTCATACATCTCTGGATCCACCGCTGCGTTGATGAACGATGATGTCTCGTATTGCATCTTATTCCGGTGAGTGTTCTTCCGCTTTGAGACTTCGAAAAAACCTTTCGTCTCGTTATACTTACCTACGCGCTGCACAGGATGTCACAGTCCGTGATGCCCTTTTGCACGCCTATTCCCGATCCATCAGTGCAATTTGGATCATGAATACACCGATTTCAGGCGCTGCGTTGATCCTCACGCTGTTCCTACGGGAGTACTCTATGACACGTAAGATTGTGACAGGTGAAGTGAAAACTCCCAGCGATGCAGAAATGGGGGATATACGGGAAGAGGGAGGAGGAAGTGCACGGTTGCAGATTTAACGCGGACAAACTCCATCGCTCTTGTTCCGAAGGAGGAAGCTCAGGTCACATGAAGCCAACTACGAACTTGACATGCACATTTACCCATACTGATGAACTCATCGCATTTTATGCGGAGGCCACAAGATTCGGCAACACATGGATATTTGGTCACTCGTTTGTCTGGGACATCATAAATTTACTGCCAGCTAGATCTTGTGCTACGGAACCGTCGAGAGCCTTCAGCTTGAGGGTGCCACGGAACGGACTGCGCTAAAATTTGCTCGCATCCCGTAGGGCAATGGCCCTCGTGAAGTAGGATTATCCAATATCATGTCTTTCTTACGTATCCTTCGCACACAAGAATCTCGGGAGTCTAAGTGGCATGCAGAGGGGACCTGTGCTCAGCACTCAGCGAGAGCTCTGACTACGTTAAAACCCGGTAATGCTAAGCCCTGAAACACCTGCTGTTTCATTGCCTCGCAAGTGCTGATTAATAGACCAAGTCTCTAACTCGGAGAAGAAGGGTACATATTAATCACTCTTACAAGGTTGGGTGGATCTATGGGGAATATAAACGAGCTGGGCGTTCTGCTTCGTCACAATCATCCGGGCCATGTACTTTATCCACTGCCAATTCGCATGCAATTACGTGTACCATCGTGTGAGTGTTGATAGGTTTCTCTTGGGTGAGCACCCGACTGTTCAAGTTTTCAGTTCTGCCGCAAGCATCGTCGCTGCCATAATGCCACTCGGCCAGTAGACAGACGTCCAGTGAGTGTTCGAAATTGGATGCAGTTAGAGTCACTCGCTCCCGCCGCTGATGGAATAAGAAGCTTGGATTCGTCAGATACAGAGTTTCTGATATCTTTGTTCAGTTACCAGCAAGTTCCGCAGATGTCTGGATGGTATATTATGACCGCTGCTTAAAGTCGCCGGCCCAACCAACGCTTCGTGAACACCCATCTCATGGATTCCCCTTTCACGCCTTACCTCGTCACTTGTATCTGTGCCGCTCTAGTTGCGGTATGTTCGTTCAAGCTTCTTAGGCGTCCAAAGGTAAGTCGTGTATGTCTCAATAAGGATCGGGTATTGTTGAGGGCTTGTAACAAGCTCGATCATATCCCTGCAGTAGGCCAGTCGAGTTTATTAGCATCGTACTGGTTCACAAAGGGACTTGAAGTCGACCTTCCACGATTTGTGCAGGAGGGGTATGACAAAGTGGGCCAGTTCATTTATGTCTTCGTGACGTTGGTGCTGATCACAATAACCCAGTACAAGTCTGGAGTATTCAGGGTCCCTAACTTGACTCATTGGATCGTGTGTTTGCACCGCAATGATTTGGATCACGTGGCGAGGGTTCCCGAGAATCATCTTTCTTTTAACCAAGCAACTGAAAGCGTAGGTCAATTCCATCCTGCCGATTTCGTTGCCATTTCAGGCAGGTTAGCACAGTCCTTCAAAACAGAATATACGCTCGGCATGAAGATGGACGATCTCCATCATCTGTCCCTCATTCGATCGCACCTTACTCGCAACCTTTCAGTTTTATATGCAGATGTCAGGGACGAGATTACCGCCGCATGCGACGAATTCCTTAATCCCAAGCACGACGGTCATTCTCCGCACCACGTCTAACTAGAAGCTACTAACGATGTGCATTCGATTACAGAGTGAAAGCCATCTCAGTGCTACATGTCAGCCTAAGGATTGTATGCAGGGCGAACAATCGGGTCTTTGTTGGTCTCCCTCTCTGTATGTCACTGAGTTGATGCATTGTACATGAGTTTCATCAGCCATTTACGGTTCACCCTTAGGCCGTGACCCCGATTGGCTTAATCTCAACATAAATCTCCCTCGTGCAATTATGAACGAAGCAAGAATTTTGAGATTCTCTCCTAATTTTATGGTACCGTCAGTTTTTTTCTCACCTCTCAGTATGCTTTGCTTCACACGGAAGCCGGATAGACTGGTTTCCAAGTTTATCACCAATCTCTCGGGACGGACCAGTCGGAGAGTCAGCTTACTTGGACCGGTAGTTAAAGATCGTCTGCAACATATGGAAGCAGAGGATGTCGACTGGTGCGATAAGCGTAATAAACCGGTGAGCTCCTGTGTTTGTCATACCCTTGGAGCACTAAGATCTGGTAGAATGACGTCTTGCAGTGGTGGTTGGACATCTCGGAGGAGAAGACCTGCCTGCCTTTGTTGACGCGGCGTATGATCATTATTAATTTTGTTGCCATTAATGTCTGTTCACATATTTCCGTTTGCTCTTTATCGATTACTTACACAGCCGCAGGCAATATCGAACGTGTGTTCTTAGTTACTACTGGGACCAACACACTAAGTTCAGTGTGCTATCTTTCCGCAGATTCTCTCCCAGGTGCTGCTAAATCTCGCAGAGAATCCACAATATATACAAGAACTCCGTGATGAGGTCGAGGCGGTTGTTAGTAAGCACGGATGGACGAAAGAGGCTATTCCGGAGAAGCGAAAGGTCGATAGCTTTTTGAAAGAGACTCAACGGTTTGAAGGCATTTCAGTTTGTATGTATCCCTCGCCGTCACTCCAACTAGTTAACTCAAACATTAATTTCCAGTGGACCTTACGCGGAAAGCGATGAGGGACGTCACACTCGCTGATGGCACTTTCATCCCTCAAGGGACTATTTTGGCCTTCCCAATGTATGCCATGCATCACGATGATGCAGTGTATGAAAACCCAAGTATCTTTGAACCATTTCGATTTGCCGATATGCGAAACAAGGAATTTGAGGGCTCCAGGCACCAGATGGTCACCATAGCTCCGGATATGTTGTCATTTGGTTTGGGAGTACATGCTTGGTATGCATAAAGTTTCACAGCTAAGATTGCCTCGTTCATGTTGCATGCATATGTAGCCCTGCCAGATTTTTTGCGGCAACCGTGCTCAAAACCATGTTAGCGCGTATCGTCATGTCGTATGATGTCAAGTTGGAAGATGCTAAATCTCGCCCAAGTAGTCTGCACGTGGGGTTTTCTATTGTGCCCAACCCTGCTGCCAAGGTCATGTTCCGGAACAGAGTCAATTAACTGCGGTTTACCTGCGCACAACAGTTCGCTGATTAACTTGTCGTCACGTCCCTTTCGTGCTCCCTTCCCTTGTCTAGTATTCGCCTTCCACTCTGAATTTCTTTCTTGCGACGACCATAGTACCAGAATTCCAAAGACATTCTATACTTCATGTGTTAGTGGGTATACACAATGTATCTCTCGAAGAACAAGGTTCCTCAGTTTCTACTACAACCAGAACTTCAAGGAAACATTCAGCCCAGAGACGATGAGTGTTCCTGAGGAGCTCCGATGCACACCGATTGTTCCGCCACAAAATGCTTTGCGACCGTACGAGTCATGATGAACAGAGCTGCAAGGAAACGCCACCACATCACTGGCATACTTTACCAACCATTCCCGAAGGACTTTAATAACCTGACCACGTTCGAGTCGGCAGTTACGACGAGAAAATCTGGTCCAACAATCTACGGTAAACTTCCCGGTCCTACCGAACGCTGCGAACCATACGCCGATCATATGCAGATATGTGGTCGGCAGTCTTATGAAATTGGCATGAGAAGCGGCCCTCAAGTCACTGTATCTTCGGTCTCATATCTCCTTGACGGTACCGCTTGCATCGCTCAAACGTGGCTGGTTATGCTGTAACCTGTGGCGAACAGGTAGTTGAATAAACCTCTACATTGGTGCCCTTCTGAACGCACCTTCCTTAAGTGGACCTGCGTACGAAAGGAAGAAAGAAATAAAACATCTATGTCACCATGATGGGTATAAGGTTCTCCCCAAAGTACCCTGGTGAAACCATAAACCATACGTTGACAATGGTCAAGAACAGCTACTTGCGGTGCAATACGCCCCATATGACTCTGATGATCCGGGTAATGAAGAAGGATAACGTTATTCTTGTTGATGTCGCGATAACCGGCTATTTTGCACAGATATTCGTGGCCTTCGTTTCAGTGATGAATCACGAGGAACACCTTGTAATGTTGGCCACATACCAAATAACGCGTCTATAAGCCCCCACAAAGTCGTACGGATTCCAGAAATACGCCATAGGACGCTTCAGCTCAGATATCGTCACAGACAAGTGCGGTTTCCGCATCGAGTACTTGCAGCCTAAGGACACCTTGATTGGTCCAAGCATCGGGATCACCCTACCGCCTTCGGCCACGAACAACCTAAAGTAATCATGAGTATTCGTTACAGAACTATAGTAATACACACTTAGAATGATGATGCTGGGATGCAACCTACTGTCAACAAGTTTCTTCAAAGCAACCACCTGACCTTCTGCGCGAACTGCTGTACATCCTGCTAAGACGCCTTTGAAACGAGATAGGACTTGTCATTATCGACCGCTGCGATGACATACACAGTCGTTCCTCTGTCCCGCCTGGAGCCGGAGGTAAATATGACACCAATGCATTCGCGACCGCGCGGTGAAGGCACTGAGTTTTGACCGTCCGTTTCCTTCTCTTAGGGTTCTTTACTCCTACATCCCCGGCCTGATTATTTCACTTAGGAGATGGAACGGCCTCTTTTAGCGCGGCTGAGGTTGTACAGCCATTGAAAGCGGCGCTGGGTGCGTCCGGAGGCCGGTAGATACTTAGGAGACAACTGGAGACAGGCCGCAATCCCAGCTTTGAAGTAGCCTCATTGAACGTTAGCGGGACGGAGGGTTGAGAGGTGGCGTCTGAGAACATCAAGCTCGGGGCTAGCACGCCAGGAGTCTGCATGATGTACTTCCAAGACCAATTTGACATTCTGATGGCGGCCAAATTCCTTCCTCTCCACCAGGACGATGCCTGGAACAATACGAATGAACTTTGTGCGTCTTTGATCGTCTCTCAACGACAGCCCAATGCGCTCCATTCCGCTGCAGTCTCCGCGTAGGGGCGCCGTAAGGGAGCAACGAAGCCTGTGTCCACGATGCAGGTCGCAAACCTGAGGGATGGCCGCGCTTGTTTGACACTTCTGACAGCTGAATGGGACCCTCCGCCGTGTTGAAACTGCTCTTCGATTCCCTGGCGAGGAGTGTGACAGTGATATTAACATACGTCTCACCGATATTGGGTTCTCGGCCATTGCTAAGAGCGGCAAGACATGGAATCTGGCATATATCCTTTCCATCGGGCCCATACGACAAAAGGATGGCATAATGTTTATCTTTGAGTGCTGCAAAAGGGTTCCTGAGTTTCGGCAAGTTGTCTCCATTGACGAACGTGGCAGTCGATGGAGCCTTGTCAGCTAAATGCAACTGCGCTGTTGAGGAATCATTACCCCCAGCGCCTCTTCGGATGACACCCATCATAGTCCTTGTCACCTGGCATAATTCCCGTTATTTTGCGGACCGGAGACGTCCTGTGGTCCCATGAAGTATTTATAGCATGTGACGTGGATATCCTTCTTACGGGGTGAATATATCGGCCAGTACAACACCCCATCTTTCTCACTTACCTGTTGCTTTGGTGATGAGTTCCTCACCACTATGGCAGGCCAAATACAAACGGGGGGGTTCGGCTACAATAGATGTCAACATGTGGACTGGGGTTCGTGCCAGACCAACGTTCCGCCACATATGTTTACTGCTGTATTAGCGTTCGGGGGTTTTGTAGTATTTGCTCTTGTTACTTGCGCTGGCGCTACAGTAGTGACATATACAGTCCATCTATCACGATGGGATATTGGATATTGATCCTTCCTTCAACAGCGGGAGGCAAGTCTACCTATCCATCACACACACGCTTACTGGACTTCTGTTACTCCACTTCGAGCGCAATAAGCACTTGGCTATTCAAAGTTTCATTCCACAACGATCCCCGCGGATATAACGCCGACCAGCGAGTTTGCGTCAGCATGTAGTGGGAAGTCCTGTGACTGTGTACTTCCAAAATTTCAGCGATCGGGGTCCATATCAGATTTGTTCAGATACAGCGATTCTAAATTGATATCACAGTGTCCAGTCGTTGCGGATAAACAACCGTGATTATCCTACTTCCCGCGGATTTCTGGACGGTATATTATGGCTGCTGCTTGTGGCCATTGATCCGACCAGCTCTTGTTAACATCCATCTCATGGACTTCCTCTTTACGCCTTACCTCGCCCCTGGGCTCTGTGCTGCTCTGGTTGTAGCATGTTCGTTCCAGCTTCTTAGGCGTCCAAACGTAAGTCGTATATGTCCGGATGAAGATCAGGCATTGTTGAAGGGTGTAACGCGACAAGCTTGATCATATCCCATCGTAGGCCATCTAGTCTGTTTGCGTCATACTGGTCCACGAAGGGACTTAGGTCGACCTGCCTCGGTTTGTGCAGGAGGGATTGACAAAGTGAGTCGTTCTTTTACATAAGTCTTTGTGACGTCAGTATTGACTACGATACTCAGTACAAGTCCGGAGTATTCAGGGTCGCTAGCTTGACCATTGGGGTCGTGTGTTTACCCCCGCAGTGGACCTGGAGCGCGTGGCAAAGACGTCCGAAGACCAAGTTTCTTTTTACCAGGCAATGGATAAAGTAAGTCAATCCATTTTACAGATACAGTTCGCAACTCATAGTGGTCAATGAAGGCCATGAAAACAGAATATACATTTGGCATCAAGATTACGGAATACCATCATGCGCCCCTTATTGAATCCCACCTTACTCGCAACCTTTCGGTTGTATTTGCAGATGTGAGGGACGAAATTGTCGCTGCATGCAACGACTTCCTCAATCCAAAGCACAACGGTCATTCGCTGCATCACATCCAACTGAAAGCTACTACATATGTATTTGATTACAGAGTGGAAAACCATCTCGGTGGTACATGTCATTCCAAAGATCGCGAGCAGAGTAAGCAATCGGATTTTTGTTGGCCTACCTCTTTGTAAGCCTGGTTGATACACTGTACATGTGTCTCATTAGCCGTTTACTCCTAGGCCGTGACCCCGATTGGCTCGATTTCAATATAAATCTCCTCGTGCAGTTGTGACCGAAGCAACAACTTTGAGGTTCTTTCCTAATTTTATGGTACCGTCAGTTTTTCTCCCGTCATTTCAGTACGCTTTGCTTTACACTGAATTGGATAGGCTTGTTGCAAAGTTTGTCACCAATCTCTCTGGACGGACCAGCGAGGAGTCACTTTCCTTGGTCCGGTATTAGAACGTCTGCAACATATGGGGGAGAGACACGTGGTACAATAAGCCGGTGAGCATCGGCGTTCATTATACCTTGGAAGTACTAACCTCTGTAGAATGACTTCTTGCAATGGTGGTTGGATACCTCGCACGAAACTTGCCTGACTATGTTGACGCGACGTATTGTCTCCCTTAATTTTGCTGCCATTCATGTTCGTCCACTTACTTCCATTTTTCTTGATTGACACATCTGCCACTGCAGACAACCTCAAATGTGTGTTCTTGGCTACACGGGCCCGATCCACTGAACTCAGTGTCCACAGACTTTCTCCCAGGCGCTGCTAAATCTAGCGACCATCCACAGTATGCACAGGAACTCGCGATGAGGTCGACGCAGTTGTTAGTAAGTATGGGTGGACGAAAGAAGCTCTTTCGAAGATGCAAAAAGTCGATAGTTTTTTGAAAGAGACTCAGCGGTTTGAAGGCATTGTATTTTGTACGTGTTCCCACCCCCATTACTAATCCAACTGGTTAACTCAAACACAAATCGCCAGTGGGCCTCACGCGGATAGCCATGAGTGACATCACACTCACTGATGGAACCTTCATCCCTCAAGGGACCTCTCTTGCCTTCCCAGTATATGCCATGCATCATGATGATGCAGTGTATGAAAATCCAAATGTATTTGAACCATTTCGATTCGTCGAAAGCAAAACAAGGAGTTTGAGGGCTCCAGGAATCAGATGGTTGCTTTAAACCAGGATATGTTGTCATTTGGCTTAGGAAAGCACGCATGGTAGGCTTGAAACTTCACAGCTAGATTGTCTCCTTATTCTCGTTGCATGCAATATAGCTCTGGCCGGTTTTTTGCGGCAACTGTGCTCAAAACTATGTTGGCACATATTGTCATGTCGTACGATGTCAGGCGGGAAAGTGATAATAAGCTTCCCCAAAAGCCTGCACATCGGGGGCGCGATTGTGCCCATCCCGCCGCCAAGGTCATGTTCCGGAACAGAGTCAATTAACTGCAGTTTCCTTGGGCACAAGAATCGCTGAATCTTGTCGTCACATGTATTATTGTACTTCGATATGAACACTCTTTCATGCTCCCTCGCCAATGCTTCCACCGGTTTGAATTATTTTTCCGCAACCGCAGTACGAGATAAGCTTATATGTTTTGTTCGGACATTCAACTTCGGTTGTTGTACGCAGTGCGGAAGGTGGAAGTCGAACAACAAATTATGTCGCTCACTGTTAGTAGGCGTTCTCGAATCATTGGTTATGTAGTGATTCATTCGCTCGACAAAAGCTATGTATAGTGTGGAGGACGTTCGCAGTACTAGGGGGGTATCAGCGCTATATATAGCAAACATCGACTTTGGCGTTTGCTGTCCACACAAGATCACAATGGAATGAGTGGTGATTGACTCACAACATTATGGGACAACTATTGGGCAAAACCGTGTCTTTTGTTTGGGAGAAAGTGCCACAGCGAATAAAATCAGAAAACGTGCTGTCATCTACCTCAAATGTAAAGTCGTGACGCGGCCAAGCAAGGAGATTTGCTGGCATTCTGGAAATGGTTGTGATCTTCCCATTCAGCGCCGATGTATCCGGGACAATTGGATCCGAGTCGAGTCGTTGGTTATTGGCAACAACTAATAAAGTTGTTCCCCTTGACATGCCAACGCCACTTACAAGATCGAAGGAGATATGGCTTCCCGTTGTGCCGTATTATGACCGTGAATTCCTAGCAAGCCCTTGGTCGTCTGGTAATATGTGTGGTGGATATAGTATTGGCACGGCAATGCGGAAGACTAAACCGAGAGCATCTCGCGATTGAGTTCTTTCTGTTCTATTTGGACGACGACATGGAAATCCTTGAAGAGCCTCGAGGCGTCAGCAAGGACGCCGCGTACGCTGCGTCTTTCTCTCTGGGTCCCAAGTGAAGATTGTCTGGTCATTCGACGTGTGGATGACCACTCGTTGTAAACGTTGAAAATTTTGCTCTCTCCCTCATCTAACATATCCATAACTCAGTCCTCGGGCATCAGGTCATCGACGCTGGGACGATATGGAGATAAACCATCCCTCAAGACACCGGACGGATCTCTTGTGTGAGATGCTAGTCAGCTGTTTTACCGGGTCTACTTTCAATCCTTGTTGAAGGCATTCCCCACATACTCCTATGGATGTGATGGTGCTGGTGCAATTACTAAAGAGTTACTGCGCCCAAGGCTACTCGAGATAATCGAATTTTGGCCTATGTTAGATTTGTGGGATTAGATCTGCCCTAGTCCTGGAGAGGAAAGGCTCTCCCTTTCCAGGACTATGTTTACATTTTGCAGAAACTCGCTCTTGATTTTGAAAGAGGTTGGTGTATTAGTCAGCAACCTCAGCCCTAATAGTAGCGATAATTTCGACGTTACACTGGAACCTCAGCTTCTCAGTCAGGCACTGTCCTAACACAACGCGCCAAAGTTTTCTCGGTACTACCGACCGATACATGTTTGCAAAGTGACGAGGCACTGCTGTTCGAAATTGGAACTTTGGGTCCCCTCCTCAGTTCTGATATCCTGTGTGACGCTGTATACCCTCGAGCTAATTACCTGGCTGGACTCGTTTAGTGGTGGGTTAGTGAAAGGTGATACCCAATGTTGAATATAAGACCTGCAAATGTACGTCCGTGCTGCTTCTCGCAAAACACTGACTGAGCGCTCATACCCGTGCTGGAACGGCTCCTGTGTCTGGTCTCTCTTGGGTCACCCTTTTCGTTTCATCATCTCCGTTATTCGAATCCACATCAGCCAAAAGATATCGTCAATATGCAAACGTTTGCAACCAGCTCTGTTGCCCGAGAACTACCTTGCACAATTCTGTGAGTCCGCCCTCGGTTGGGTGTTGAGGCATCCCTTGGGTTGGGCTCACAGAACCATCTTCCCCAACTCACTTCGCTCTGCGGCTGCAGGGGCACTTTGTATCGTATCGTGGCCTCATGCATCGTTCCTTGCAGAAGACACAAGCGGAACAGTAGTTGGTTATGTGCTGGCATCCGTGTAAGTAATTGTTCCACTCGCAGCTTCTCTCACGCGCCCATAATGCGCTTTCTTGTTTTATGTTGGTACCTGAGTCTAAGAAAATAATACTCCGGCTGTGCAGGGAACCAGTCGACGACCACCCCGATCTTCTAATCGGACATATCAATTCCCTAGCTGTCCTTCGCCCTTACAGACGCCTTGGGCTCGCGAAGCGACTCATGAATATCTCTAGTGCGTGTCTCACACTCGCTGTACCTTTCTCTCTTAACATCTTGTCATTGGCTAAAATATCTTTCTTTCCCTTACCAATGCCGGTATATGTACGGCGTATTTATGTAGAGGAATCCATGACAAGCACGTATCACCTCCAGTATATCCAACTCAATGTTCGGATATCTAATAGGGCTGCTTTAGCCCTGTACCGGGACGCCCTGGGTTACACCATCTATCGTGTTGAACATAAATACTGTGAGCATGCTCCCGTCTCTCGCGTCAAGCTCAGAAGGTACAGAAGACCAGGATGCGAATTTCCCATTGATTCTCTTCACTGGATCCTCGTTCTTGTGTTGGAACGGTAATGGAAATACGGGTTTACCTTGTGCAGATGCTGATGGTGAGGACGCATTTTGCATGCGGCTTTGGATTCATGGCGATCCAAGTATGGCCCATACACAGTCAGTTATTTTGATTCCCTTTCGTTGTTCGGCACGGGCAGGCGCTGACGAACTCATACACTAGGCAAGAAAGACGAACAATACTTCACATCATGCGTCGGTACGCATGGCGCAAGGGCCAACTACTATTAGCATGTTTTAGCAGGTCGCGCTCACCTCGGTGATAATAATAGGAGACTCATCATACCGTCCTATCTATTTCGGTTAGAATAGGTCAGCATCATTAACACGCCTTGTACTATGTAGGTAAAGGTGCAACCTACTTCGTGGTAAGAGAATCTTTGCAGAGGCTCTCAGTAACCGTGCACACCCTCTTCCTTTTGCGCTCATGCAACATATCAGTATGTTGAAAGCAGTGGAATATGCACAGAAGTCACACCCCCAACCGTCAATGACGGAGAGAATTCTGTTAGCAAAAGGTGAAGGGGCGAAAACTCCGGACGGAGCGTTGAAATATGATTGCAGCATGCAGAGAAACACGCATTGAGTGAGTCTTCTCCGCGGAAGGCGGAAAGTTAGTAATACACGTCTGTTTGAGGATCGAGCTACTCCAAATCACATTGAGCTGTATTATAGTAGATAAACAACTATGTGCCAGAGATCACTTGTAGAAACTGCGAATTTGTTTCTCCACCTCTTCCACTGGAAGCTTGATGTCTGAAGGAATGTGTCAGAATGCATCCACTCAAATGAAACGGCACATACACTTCTGCGGATCTGCTCGTGATAGAGGTGAGCCACAAAAAAAAAACACTGTCAGGTCTGCAATCTTGCAGGTAGGGGAGGTACCGACTTTTGCTGAAATCCTTCTCTCGTTGCTTTTGCATAAATCGCTGCAAGCTTGGCACTACTAACTTTACCGCTTCATCTCCAACAGCTCTCCTCGCTTCTTCGTCCTCTTCCAAAACTTTCGCCATTCGATGTCTCTCACCCACTTCTTCCAAGAGGTCGTAGAATTTCGTAAACTTCTCCTTTGTTGCAGCCTTCCATGCACTGCTTCCCACCTTTTCTTTTTCTCTGTCCTCGCTCAGCGCTTGCATCAGAGGTGAGTAATTGGCGTCGAAGTACCCAGCCTTCGCAGTTCGGAAGGCAGAAGCCAGCACGTCTGTTGTAGGTTTCGAAAGAAACTCCGCAAGTCCGGAATTTACAGGCTTGAGAAGCACGCGTGTGTGGAAGTAGGATATATTATTCAATAGGAAGACCGAACCAAAGGCACCTCGCCGTTGTGTCCGCGAAACGGTGGTGACACTGTTGATCGTGGTGGTAATGACATCATCTTGGAACCATTCAGCATATGAAAGCAGAAATCAATGCGCAGACATACAGACGTAGTGCTGGATAAGAACTTTCTCGCTCACTTCTCCAGTCGTTGTTCTCTGTCCCTTGCCTACTTGCTTGCCATCACCCATCTTCCAGTTCCCGTCGCCCAACGCATGGAGAACAGAACCCACGGCTCTCTCCACGTCCGGCAGCTTTTCCAGATACTGCACTGTCTAAGGCGATTCTTTTAATATCCAACGAATAAGGTAGTAGGTGGAAAAACTCACCGAAACAACAAAATCAGCCAATCCTACGCCCATTTCTCCACCCCTTCCTGGTCCGGCAGCGGCCAGCTTCAAATCTGCCAAAAATTCTGGGAAGCTTCTCAAACATACGGCTTTGATTGCGTTTGTTCCCTCCCTTAGCTCATTGGCCTCCTTCCTTTCGTCCCCTCTTCGTCCCAGGAGAGCTTCCCACTGAACCTGGGAAGACGCAAGAGCAGAATAGGCAGCAAGCGCGTGAAACGTGTATTTGTGCAATGACCGCTTGATACGAGAAGTGAGAGACGAATTTGTGTCAGTGAAAAGCTGAAGCAGTGGGGTAAGCAGAGTGTCGTAAGTTGATGCAAGGAGAGAGGGGCTAGCGAGGGGAGCAAGGTCAAGCAGGAGAGCATATTCTGTCTAAAAGCAACTCGTCAACAAGTGGAAAATAACGCGTGCGATTGGACATACCTCTGCTGTCCGGAATAGATTTGCAACCCAGGTACCAAATTCTTTACCAGCCACGACGCCGTCAAGGGTCTCGGCGCGGTCTATGACGCGCTTGGCATGCGTTTCCAGAGCTTTACGATTCCAGGCCCCACGCATATCAGCATATCCTCGCTGTGCCTCCTTCAAAGTTACCAGAATAGTCTGAGCTGCCGGATGGGATGGGTGCGTGGATGGCACTGGTAAGGTGCGCAGGAACGCAACAAGGGGTTTCAATGAAGCGAGTAATGAGGGAGGAAACATGACTGGCATGAAATCAAGACCCGCGATAGGCGGTGAACCGGATGATCCTTCTGCAACGAGTTTGGTGTACAATTGGGTAAGTTTCTTGGCCCCGGTTTCGACTAAACGAGCCTAAAAATTGGACATCAGTAAGGACACAACCGACAAGGGCCATGAAATACTGTATCCCAAGAGTCTGCATCCGAGGATTTGAATGCAATAGCTGCATTCAAGCGGCCGAGGGTGTCCATATACACCTCTACTTGCCCCGGTTGAGGGCTGAAACGATGTCAGTCAGATCTTTCTGGCCATTGAAAACGGAGTACCCTCGTAGTATCAGGCCCTCCTCTGCGGCAATGCCTTCCTGACTACTCGCAACTTCGTCGATCTTTGATAGTGCACGGTCAATATCTACCCGCCATTCGTCAGCTCAGTCGACGGGCAGATGAGGTGAAACTAACTGAGTGACCTCTGGTTCAACTTCTGGGTTGCAGTGTATAATGGCAATATCGACTTTTCCAATTTCACCAAACGTGCATCGAGACCGGTTAAGATGGCTATTTGGATGAACGCCCTGGCCTAGGGATCGACGTGGAAAACGTACATATCATCCGTTTCGATATTTGGTGTGTTTTGTTCAGATTCTGCTCGAGCTTTTGACGACAATGGGCCTCGACTTCAGGGTACTTTTTGAGTGTTTGAAGCTTACCAACTCTATCTCGGCACTGTCGTCCTCCATAGCAGACACTCCGTAGTCAGGTACGAAAACCTATGAAGTTGTTATGCGCCAGGTTGCTTAGGTTGATATAACATTTGATCACGGGCTTATGCGGACTAGAATTAGAGTGGCTGGCCTAGTCGGTATTTGTACTGTCCACGGCGCTAAATAGCCTCTTGCCAACGCCCTCGACACGGCACACGGAGAGAGCAGCCAGCCCGCCATCCTCTCCCAAAGTTGTATCTCTTCCGTCTGATTACTTTTCTCCCCTTCTTATTCAAGTGGTGGGTTTCCAATCCAGCCAACAACTTCGTCACTGCGGTGTGTACCAGCTACGTCATGGGTTACTGACTACTCGCTGAGACATGCCCCGATTGCCCAGGAAAGATGCGTATGATTGATGTAAACGCGTTCCTGGAGAGGGAAAGGGAATTTCAAAAGTTATGGGGAAAACCTCCCCTCGAGGTTTTTGAGGAACGCGACGACACGAACAAGGATTACTGCATATTATCCCACCGCTGGGGCAAGAATGAGGTATCTTACCAGGACATGGCGGAACTCGGAAAATTAGGCAAGAGACGCGAAATACGAAGGAAGGCCGGTTATCAAAAGGTCCTTAGTACCTGTGAGCGGACCAAAAAGGATGGCTTCGAGTGGCTCTGGGTCGACACGTGTTGTATCGACAAGCAAAGCAGTTCAGAGTTGTCTGAAACGATTAATTCTATGTTCCACTGGTACAAGAATTCGAGGCGATGTTATGCTTACCTCCACGACACTACTTCCTTTCCAACCAAACGTGACAGCGAGAATTTCAAACAGTCCAATGGCTGGCCGGAGTGGTTCTCGCGTGGCTGGACATTGCAGGAGCTGATAGCCCCGAAAGACCTTCAATTCTTTAACAAGGATTGGAAGTACATCGGTGATAAACAAACCTTGGCGTCCACATTAGAGGGGATCACGAGAGTCCCATCTAGTGTCTTGAAGGACGGTTTGTCTTCATTCCGTCCCAGCGTCGCCCAAATTATGTCGTGGGCTGCTGACAGGACGACGACACGCATCGAGGACGGAGCATATTCACTGATGGGTCTGTTAGACGTCAATATGCCAATGCTATATGGAGAGAAAGAAAAAGCTTTTCAACGCTTACAGTTAGAGGTCATCCGCGCATCGAATGACCAGACGATTTTCGCTTGGGATCCAGAGAGGAAGATGCAACGTACGAGCAGTGTCCTCGCTGACAACCCGGACCTCTTCAGGGATTGCCATGATGTCGTTGAAATAGAACCGAAAGAATTTAATGCCGAGATTCTCTCGGTTTGGTCTTCATCGTTGTCAGCAGCCGCCAATACTATGCCCGCCATACCAGCTGACCAAGGGCTTCATGTGTTCACTATAGCCAACGCGGGAATTCAGATATGGCTTCCCGTTGTGCCGTATTATGGCTGTCCATCAGTCATCCAAGCAGCACTGGCATGCCGCAAGGGGAACAGCAAGATGCCAATTACCATTGACTTGGCTTACTTCGGATCCAACCACTACAGATACATCGGCGCAATTGGAAAACCACAACCACTTGCAGAGTACCAACAACTCTACCTTGCTTGCCGAGACGATACGCGCCATGACTTCACGTTTGAGATAGACGACAGCATGGTCTCTGGTTTCGCTCGCTGTGGCATTTTCCCTCCGGTAGAAGACATGGTTTCGCCTAGCAGCTGTTGCATAAAATTATCAACCAATGATCCACTTGCCATTGTTGTCTATGCAGATAGCAACGCCAAAGTTTACTTCGCGGTTGTGTTTGGCTACTGCTTTGGCCAGGAATGGGTGCATGTTGTTTGTGAGCAACACGATGGGCCCCCGGTGGACCGTTATGCCAAGAAGGTACTCGAACGAATGCGCAATTCAGGCGTGGCCTATGCCCAGCGTATGCACTTCGGCAAAGAAGGTCTGCCGTGCTACATCAAGCATGGCCATCTCCCAAAATCTATCTGGGCTGCAAATGTTACCTGTGGCGCCCGAGGCAGGCCAGGCAACTGCAAGGTAAGTATCGATGTTGCCCAATGTGCAGGCTGTTGCAGGGGAAGGCTCGAATCACCGTTGACGAATCCACATCCTATTACTCCTGTTACTTCGTTATATACTGTGGCCAACCGCAGAGTTCGCTGTTCATACAACACTGACACAGGAGGAGAGTGGGAATTTAACTGGTTAAGGTAGGTTGATCTGTGGTAGTGTTGATATAATACTTCCATGCGGACTGTAGGGATTGCTTCAGGACAATATGTGACTGGTCCCCAAAGGATCAGAAGGAAGCCGCGATCAAGCCCTTCATGGATGTGTTTGGCATCAGACATCTAAAAGATCTTGTGTGCATTGCCTTCCCTGTCCATTTCCGTGGTTCGCTCAGTTGAAATATGTCAGGTTGGCAACATAACTTTTTTCGAGCGCCTGGCGTCACTTTCGGGAGCTGGTAAAGGGTCTAATGGAACATCCCTTACGTGTGAACTAACTGCGCAGTGACAGCGAGTACCTGGATCCCAACACAACACCGGGAACTCTACATAAACCAGTTGTTCGTCAGTGAATCACCGGCTATGGTAGTTCGAAAAGTGCATCCAATAGTGAATACCCTTGGTTTTGGGGTACGTGTTCTCTTCAGTTTTCAGGACTCTGTACATTCAGTCACCCGGACGAATAGTTTATCAAAGATATCGCTTCTGGCCTCCTAAACATGAGTGATTTGAAGAAGACATAGTGCGTGCTTAATACCCTTCTCTTGTGGGCTCCGCAATTTACAATAGTACCTCAGCCGTGCAGGGGAAGAAAATGACGAGTGAGCATTCCCCGTTACGGAGGTTGGCTGCAAGCTTAAGTGCTCACGCTTCAAAGCACCCATTACATATCTAGTATGGTGAGAGAGATAAACACATTGGAAGAAGAACATCGCAAAGCGAGCGACGACGGCGAACGCCGAGCACTGGAGGAAGATATTGTAGGCAAAGTGTGAACTGATCCGATCGTATTATCGCTTTCGCTGACAGTGTAGACGGGTAGATCTTGCTGACATGCGAGCGTGGAATCTCCTTCGAGGTTAGACAAGCGACGGCCAAGGAAAGTTTACATTATGTCATTCTTCTTGATGCCATCTGATCCACACCAGGTTGTGGATTCGCTCAGATTGTGTAACGAAATGAATACTGCGGACAAAATAGGCATGCGGCATACTGAAACCACCGCCCGTGTGCGCAAGATTGCAAAGGTCCTGCAAGATATCCTTATTGATGTCCCAGATGATAGCCAAGCTCATTTGCGGCGGTATGTGTTGTGACCTTGTATCCTCCTACCGCTACGGAAGGCTGATTTTGTTATGCAGAATGTTGGCAGATGCGAAGGAGGGAACGTCGAAACACAAAATGTATCTGGAGGCTCAGACTGGTACAATATTTCAGCCATACTTACTCGGACGGTTGAGTTAGCAGAGCCGTAGGTGTAGCGGATGCTTATTGTAGGCTTGAAATCATGGGTGTTGTGGTACTGTTGGAAAACGAGCCAAAACGACTCCTTGAGAAACGTACCCCATCGTCCATTTGCGTCGATACCCCCCAATGAGCCTATGATAATCTACAGGACAAATTAGAAGTATCTCCTGTTCCGTGCACCTTGAAGTTCCCAGTTCCCACATAGATCCAGTGGCGACACTCATATTGTAGAACCGTAAGCTGCCTTCGCGCTCTACATTCTATACGTGCTTGATGATGATACTCTCTAGGTGTATGCTACATGCCTGTCCCTCCGACTTTCCATCCAGAACGAGTGGCAAGGTAGAGCTTATGCATCGATATCCTTGCTTTGGCATTGGCCATGGGCCTGGTTGGGATTGAGAAACGGATATAAGTTGGTGCTTCATATAATGATCTACTAAAACAGTCATGGTACACATACCATCGCAGATGAAAGTGGTTATCAAGTGGTGCGTCAGAAAATGCATCCTCGAAGATGTCTCCAATAAAACGCAAGCACTGGCGCGGAGGATGGGAGCTAAGAGCGGCTTACGATCTGTCACGTGAAGAAAAGGCTTACATTGACGCGTTCTTCCCTTTCTAGCGAAGGCATTGACACGTCTGCTGTCTCATGGTTCAAAACACCATATATAACCTGTTTGGCATCAGATCATGTAAATTGAAAGGAGCAGGTATTATAAGCAACTTGCCTCCAAGAGCGTTTGTTGGATTTCCGAAGATATTCCATAACAACATGCCAGTAAGATCTGTAGGATACACGGTCACCCAAGTTATTAATAACATTGATATCATCGTACCATGCCCACAATATCTTGTTCCAGAGCCAGTCGTTCGTCGTCATCCTTCGATTTATGATATTGCAATTGCAAAGCCTCCACGTCGTTCACCAGTGATTGGACGCTGGGTACGGTATAACTTGTTTCAGTCAGTGTAATCAGTATGCATGCCCACCTGGCGTTGTCAGCCACACGATTGTTTCTTTCTCGCCCGTCCGTACTGAAGTACATTAAGTCGGTGCAAATAGCAAAAGAAAACCACATACGGCTTAACGTCGTTAAATGCCTCCTGTGCTTCGAGGAACGCGGCACTAATATCAGCAAGGAACTACTCAGAACCATAAGAGGATGGATCTTCAACGACTACAACTGGCACGTTTACCTCAGCACCAAGGGTTGTCGCAATCCAATGCGTCATGTGCATCATTTCCACCACCCCTGATGATTGACGCAACTGAAACGCGTGCGTGACCCCTTTCATTGCTTGAAGTAAGGCCATAACTAATTGCTTAACGAAAGGTTTCGGTGAGCCAGACATATTCCCTACAACCACATGTTAAGGGTCTGCATGGCATAGCAGATGGATCCCACCCTTCGAGACTGTTGTGCCAAGCTCTTTATCCATACTCAAAGGTGAGGCCAGCTGTTCAAAGAAGGTTATATCGCCAACCTGGTGGTTTCTCAACCTGCGCTTGTCGATGGATGCTACAAACACTTACCATACATCCCAAATGCTTAACACCAAAAATATCCTTGAGGAGCTCAAACGCTGGTTCCTTCGATTCTTTCCCGTGTCGTAGCAGCTTGTCTTGAGTGATACTAAACTCTTCCCTGAAAACTGATGGATATAGTCAACCATACAGTTGAATGACAAACCCACCTGATTCTTCGGTATTCATCTACGACCTCTTTGTTCAATTCATTTCGGCACCAAACCCATGGATTGGAGACAGTGTACAGGGGAGTGCTATACAAATTCTCGGAGACGACAGAAAGATCCAGCACGGTATCTCATCTAAGATGTGAGAATCAGCGGATCAGGGCTAGCGGAATGCTCACTATTTTGCAAGAATTCGGGGTATCCCAGCACTATTGAATCGAGCCGTTGTTTGAAGTCATCTGTGGGATAGCATGTTGAACACTGTACAACTGTTGTCACTAATGAGTAGTTCCTGTTCCGAGAAGACGACTCTTTCAGCAACTTGAGGATAGCTTGAGTGTTCGGGAGTGAGAGACTTCTTGGATGGCGTAGAGTTATCCCTGCATCTACCCGACGGTCACCGTCATGACAGATGAGTGCTGTCGTCACACTGTCACTTGTCGTGTCTGCACTGTCTTCGTGGGGACTCTGAACCGCTTGCACGAGAGGTATGACATCTGGATCATCTGGGTCTATGGCAAGCTCACGGGCGAGTGACTTCAAGTCTTCAAGGATGTTGCCTCGACGTTCAAAGTAGCCTATGCCGTCACTATCGGGGGCGATGATGCCATAGTCGCCCAACTATGTTCATTAGGTTCACGACACTAGAGTATGTGCATTATTATTCACCTCGACCTCTTGCAAACCATGAGCGAGGTTGAACACCTTGGGAACCGAGTCCACTAGTAGTGCGTGGCTGTCAAAGCATTCACCAATCCAAGAAGTTTTCTTCATGAGGCAGGGCATGTCGATATTATCTTCGATATCCTAGACGTAGCGGGTCACTCCATGCTTCATTCATAATGTGAGGATGCACTCACATATACAGGCTCCCATCCGAGCGTCTTCCAATAACCTCCTGGCAGTGGGAGAACATCAACTGTAACTCTGCGATCGCTCGATTCCTCGAGTCTTCCACAAATGACCCTCACAGTCCAAATCGTATGAGGGAGTGGCTCATGTTTGACGTAGTAAGGCCGGCCTCTTTCACCAAAGCGCACTTCAGCCATAATACGAGCATATTCTGCACCCGCATTCCACACCTTCTCTGCATCAATCGCTTGTCCGTCGCAAATGACGTGCACCCAATCCTGGCCAAAGCAGAAACCGAATGCAACAGCGAAGGAAGCGTCGACGGTGCTGTTACCATAGCTTATTATCGCAAGAGGACTAGTGCTTGACAGCGTGAGGGAATTGCCCGCGAGTGACACCTTGCGTGGATACACATCCGAGCGAGTGAAACCATAGTATGCAACCGTCCTGTCGTCGAGCTTGAATGTGATGTCCTGAGGCCTTTCGTCTCGATACGCAAGATAGAGCTGGCAGTACTGGGGAAGTAGCTGCAGGGGTCCAGCTGCCCCGGAATACCTGTAGTAATTGGATCCGAAGCCTGTCAATCCAATGGTCATTGGTAGCGGATCATTTTCCCTACGACAGGCCAATGCCGCCAAGAAGATCGATGGACAGCGGTGATATGGCAGGAGGGGAAGACGTATCTGGATCGCCCCATTGGCAACGGTGAACGTAGGAATTTCGTCGTCTTCTTGGCTCGTGACGAGTTCCGTTGTATCTGAATCCCACAAAAGCGAAAGCCCCTTGTAAAACTCCTTCGGTTCTATCTTGATGACGTCGTGACAATCCCTGAAAGAGTCTGGATCATCCGCTAACACGCCGTTGGACCAGCGTTTATTGCAGGTCGTGCTGTCTTTCCAGGCAAAGATGCTCTGGTCATTTGAGACCCGCATAATCTCTAGCTGTAGGCGCTGAAATGCTCCCTTCTCCTCTCCATATAACGTCGGCATGTTGATGCCTAATAGACCCAAAAGTGAGTATGCTCGGTCCTCGATACATTTAGTACCCCTGTCGGCAGCCCAGGACATAATTTGGGCAACACTAGGGCGATGTGAGGATAGACCATCTCTCAGAATGTGCAAGGGGACTTTCGTGATTTCCGCCAACTTGGGTGCCAGACTTTGCTTGTCACCGATGCACTCCCAATCTTTGTTGAAGAACTGGAGAGCACTTGGGGCCACCAACTCCTGGAGCGTCCATCCCCTTGAGAACCACTCTGGCCACCCGTTGAACTTTGCGAACATCTTATCCGGTTTGGTCGGAAAGATGCAGACGTCGTGGAGGTAAGTATAGCATAGCTTCGAATCCCGGTACCATTGAAACATTGAATTTATGGCTTCTGATGTCTCCGGGCCGTTCTCGAAGTCTATACAGCACGTGTCGACCCACAGCAATCTAAGACCGTCACGTTTGGCCTGTTCGCAGCTCCTGAGGACTTTCTGATAGCCGGCCCAGCCTCGTATTTCATCTCTCTTATCTATTTTCGTGAGTTTCCTCACCTCTTCGTACTTTACCTCGTTACCCATCCAGCGATGCGACAGTATGCAGTAGTCCACTGGAGGAACTCTATATTGCTCGAAAATCTCTAGCTGAGCTTCGACCGTTCCATTTTGGATTTGCCTCTCCTGCTCCAGGAGCGCGTCTACAATGATCAAGCGCATCGTGTACTATGTAGACTACAAAAAGCCCAAGTTAACAGAAGGATCATAGTCCGTGACAGAACTAGTACATACCACGACGCTCGCTGTACGAACAAGAAAAGAGAAGTCTGAAAAGAGACCCGGAAAAAAACACCGGTTAAACAACACCAACGGCGTTCGTAAGGTACCCAGGACCAATAGCACAGCCCATCGAAAGGCGGCTCATGTTTTTTTGGGGTAGCCCTGGCGGCGGCGGTAGGCTGCTCAGATGACCTGTCCAACGTCAAGTGCTTGCCAATGGGTACCTATTACGCATAGTTACTAGTTTCAGTTGGATCCGTGTGAGATTCTAAGCGTCGAGCTCACTAGAATCGTGATAGTTTCGCAATCCGACAAAGATGTCCACTCAAATCGTTCAGTACGTTCAGTCCCGATATCGTCATGTATTGGGCCAAAACAGACCTCTTTCGATCGCCCAAACAATATCAGTCCCCGCTGACCTCGGAATTGCATCTGCGTACGATCGAATGCACACATCTGGTTCCCAATCGTTGAGACAGCGGTCTCGACAATCCAAATTCAGAGCACACTACAGGGCAATCTGCATGCAAAATCCTATCCGTCAGAGTAAGACATCTTGGCAATAATGGGATACTGCTGTTGACCTCGAGTACCCAACGTAACGTGCGTCTTATCCGCCATGCCAGACGTGCTGACCAGGGCATCCAAACCAAGAACAAGCAGTCGCCTGTCAAGCCGAGTGCGGGGAACAAACACCCCAGCGAAAATCACACACGTGACGTCGTCGACAGCAGAATCAACCATGAGCTGACCGGGGCCTGGTACCATTCTGTCGACCTGGCCGATCTCATGTTCGGCCACTTAGTAACGACAAGTCTTGCGAGAGACATCCTGGAACGATTTCTAGTGGATAGCGCGGTAACTTGCAAAGAAATCAAGTCAAAAGAGCCTCTCCGCCCGAAGAGTGATGATGCGTGCCACGCGTTGGAAGCGGCGTATGCTGACGCCGTCACACATGCATGTCGTCGTTCTGATGCACCACTCGAGGAGACTAAGGAGCCGAAGTCCAAATATCGTTGGAGTTGGTCGCAATTCCCCAGCACACCAATCGACGAGAACGAGTTGGTCACATTCCTCAACAGCGTAGCCGACAAGGCCATCAACGGAGACAACTCGCTTATACCCAGGAACCGTTTTGCAGCACTCAGAACTAAACATCATGCCATCCCTTTGTCGTACGGGCCCGATGGAGAGGACATGCGTCCAGATTTCATGGTCTTGCCGTTGGCCGCTTTTAGCGACGACCCGGAACTCCAAGCCAATGAGCCATACGTTAATTTCACTGCCATACTCCTCGCAGGGGAATCGAAGAGCAGTCGCAACGCGAGGGACGGTCTCATTCAGGTGCAGCGATATATCAGAGGAATCAAACGTGCGCAACCGTGGCTCAGGTTTGCGACGGGCATGGCCATGGGCAAAGATTTCGTCGCTCTCTTACGTGGAGACTGCAGCGGAATGGAACGTATTGAACTATCACTGAGCGACGGTCGAGGATGCATAGAATTTATTCGTATTGTCCTGGGTATCGTCTTGGCGGAGAAGGAAGAATTCGGTCACAACTCGGACATCGAGACCGGCGAGAAAGATGTCAGTGTCGATGTCTTGGAAGCATGCTCCGCAAAACCCGCGCATACTGGCACGAGCTTGATGATCTCAGACGCCACCTCTCAATCTTCCGTCCCGCCAATGTTCACTGAATCTGCTTCAAACTTGGAAGCCTCTTCCAACCTGTCTCATTCCGCTTCCAGCCATCTCTCAGGTGTCCACCAGCCTTCAGAAACATCCAGTACTGCTTTCGATGGCTGTACAACCTCAACTGGATCTAAAAGAGGTCGTTCCTATTTTGACGACGAAGCAAATCAAGAGAGCAATACGGGAGTGCAAAAGTCTAAGCGGAGGAAACGGACAGTCCAACTCCGTGCCTTTATCCCCGTCCGAGTGTACGGCCGCAAATGCAACGGTATCTTGTTTACCTCTGGCTCCATACGGGGCAGAGGAACGACTGTGTATGTCGTCGTAGCTGCCGATGATGGCAAGACCTATCTCGCTCTGAAAACATCCTGGCAGGATGTATCTCGCGTAGATGATCAGGCAGCCGTTTTGAAGAAACTCGTCGACAATCAGTCGCATCCCAACATCGTCATTCCATCAAAGTGAGTATTACTATGGCCGCATAACAAACACATGATCATTGGCTTTAGGTTGTTTGAGGCCGAAGACGGCAGGGTGGACTCGACGCTTGGATCGATTAGGGCACTCTTAGACGACGAAATGCGGGAACTCAAGGTGGAAAACCGGATTTTGACTGTGACTATATCTGAGCTGAAGCGTCCCGTGGCCTACTTCTGGAGTCCACACGACTTCGTGAGGGGCCTTGTAGGCGCGTTGCTTGGTATGTAGTCAACTTTGCAGTGTTCCTCGTGACTCATTGTTTGGAATGAAGGCCATGAATATTTGTGCAAAATAGGCGTCCTCCATCGCGACATCAGCGAGAATAACATTGTTCTCCCTCTTTGTCGGGATCATCTAGGAAATGAACTAGGGGCATTAATAGATTTCGACATGGCTGTTGTGGGACAACCCAACATGCATAAAGATTCTATACTGCCGCCAGCGGAACGGGATGCGGAGGAGTTACTTTCTCTTGCAGACCAGCCCTCTTCGCCTTTACCAGAAAACGACGAGCCGTACAGGGCGCAGCGTACTGTATGTCGTTGGTCTTACTGTAGACAAGATTTAACTTACGATCTTACCAGGGTACGACACCGTATATGTCTATTGGTGTCCTCAGGGGACAATCTCATACCCACTACGATGACATGGAGTCTTTCCTCTATGTTTTAGTTCTTTTCTTCTTCTCGTATGCAGGACCGCTTGAGACAGAGGCACTAAGAAGAGGACTGGTGCAGGGGTTCATTCAGCCCGTCGCAGGTGGCCGTTTACCACACGTAACAGCATGGCCACCCATGTTTGAGCGATGGTCAAGCGGCACCTTCAAGGAGATATCAGACCGGAAATACAGTGACTTAGGAGCTGCCTCTCATGCCAGTTTCATAAAAGACTGCCTTCCCCACATTCGCAGGCGATGGGGACCCGGTTCGCAGCGCTCGATAGAACCACGTGCCATTGGGAAATTGATCCTAGACTGTTGGATCATGTTTTCTCGTCGAGATCGCCGAGTCGAGCATGATCAATTCATTAAGGTCCTTCGGGAATGGTTGGCAAAGTATGCGGGTGATGAAGACACATACTACATTTATCCATTTGATAGCTAGATGCGTTCGTCAGGTCGGCGCTGCTCCATGTCGATGGCCTCCCTTCCAGCTCTGTATATCATGATTCATAGATCTAAGGAGAGTGTGTCACAGCAATTACGTTCTTTACAGCGCGATAGCGTGATACTCATCCTTGATGTTTGTAGGTTGTCGTGTTACCGATATATTGACGTTCAAACGCTCGATTGGATAAAAAACCTATTTGTCCTCGCCCCATCAATCCCTGTGCTAAATGTTTCGCACTCACAGCGGCAGAAACTGAGGGGAACCTCGTTCTTCTAAAAGCATATTATGTATACCAAGACATGAGTGCAGAGCGTCTCCGGAATTCTAGTACTACTATCGTGGAAGGAAATAAATTCAGAGTGGAAAACGAATGCTGGAAACAGCGAGGGAGTTTGCAAGCAAGGTAGTTCGTATGGAAATGCAACAATGCATGTGATAACTTCAAGTTAATTAGCGATGCTGGTGTGCAGGTAATCCGCAGTTAATTGGCTCTTTTCCGGAACATGACTTTAGCGGCGGGGTTGGGCAAAATAGAACGCCCGAGGTGCAGGGTGTTTGGGCGAGATTTATCATCTTCCAACTTGACATCATACGATATGACAATATGCGCCAATAAAGTTTTGGGCACTGTTGCCGCAAAGAACCTGCCAGGGCTGCGTGTACATGTAACGTAAATGAGAAGGACGCACTCTTAGCTGAGAAATTGTATACCCACCATGCGTGTGTTCCGAAGCCAGACGCCAACATATCCGGGGTTACAGTGACCATATGATGCTTGGAGCCCGCGAACTCCTTCCTTCGCATATCAGCAAATCAAAATAGTTCAAATACATGTGGATTTTCATAAATAGCATTGTCATGATGCATGGCATACAATGGGAAGGATAAAATAGTCCCCTGGGGGATGAATGTTCCATCAGCGAGTGTGATGTCGCTCATGGCTTTCCGGGGGAAGCCAACTGGAAATCAATGTTTGAGCTACCCGATTAAAGTAATAGGGAAAGATACACACAGACTCCGATGCCTTCAAATCGCTGACTCTCTTTGAGAAAACTATCGACTTTGTGCATCTTCGAAAGAGCCCCTTTCGTCCACCCGTGCTCACTAACAACGGCTTCGACCTCATCGCGGAGTTCTTGTATGTAGTGTGGATTGCGTGCAAGATTTAATAGAGCCTCGGAGAAAGTCTGAGAGACAGTACACTAAGTTAGTGCGCCAGTCCTACCGGTAACTAAGAACCCACGGCCGAGGTTGACTGTAGTTACATACGTAAGCGACCAAGAAAAAAAACGGAAGAAGGAAACTAACATGAATGGCAGGAAAGTTGACAGCAAGCAAACGTCGCATCACCATAGTCAAGCAAGTTTCCTGAGAGGTATCCAACCACCACTGCAAGAAGTCATTCTACCAGAGCTTAGTGATGCCAAGGTGTAACAAACGCTGAAGCTCACCGGCTTATTGCACCACTCGGTGCCTTCCTCTTTCATATGTTGCAGACGTTCTTTAATTATCAAACCAGTTAAAGCGATCCCCCGCTTGGTCCGTCCAGAGAGATTGGTGACAAACTTTGCGACCAGTCTATCCAGCTTCATTGTAAAGCAAATCACATTGACAAGGTGACAGAAAAACTAACGGTACCATAAAGTTAGGAAAGAGCCTCAAAGTTCTTGCTTCTTGCATTATTATTCGAGGATGATTTACATTGAGATCTATCCAATCGGAGTCACGGCCTGGGAGAAAATAACAAATGTAGCTCGCGTACAGTGCATCAACTAATTGACTCACAAAGAGGGAGGCCAACAAAGACCCGATTGGTCGCCCTGCACACGATCGTCAAAAAGACACGTGCCACTGAGACGGCTTCCCATTCTGTGATCAAATGCTCGTTTAGTAGCTGCCAGTTAGATGTGATGAGGAGAATCACCGTTGTACTTGGGATTAAGAAGATCGTTGCATGCGGCGACAATCTCATCCCTCACATCTGCATATAAATTTGGAAGACTGCGAGTAAGATCCGATCGAATGAGTCGCTGAAGGGGTTCGTCCATCTTTATACCGAACGTATGTTCTGTTTTCAGGGACTGCATCGACCTACCTTGAATTTCGGGCGACGTTTGCAAGATAGCATTGACTTACGTTGTCCGATGCATGGAAAGCAGAAAAGTCAGCTTCTGAAGCCCTCGCCACTTGCTCAAGGTGACTGCGGTGGAAATATACGACCCAATGAGTCAGGTTGGCGACCCTGAATACTCCAGACCTGTACTGAGTTGTCGCAGTCAGCACCAACGTTACTACCAATGTAGAAGAATCGTCACCCACGTTGTCGAATCCCTCCTGCGCGAGCCGCGCAAGGTCGACTTCAAGCCCCTTTGTGTACCAGTACGATGCTAGTAAACTCGAGTGGCCCACGACAGGAATATGGCTGAGCTTGTCGCAATGCATGCCTTCAACAATGCCTGGTCTTTATGAAAACATACACACGACTTACGTTTGGACGCCTAAGAAGGTTGAACGAGCCTGCTACAACTATGGCGGGACAGACACCAGTGACGAGGTATGGCATGAAGAGGGAATCCATGACGTGGACGTCAACCAAAAGTTGGTTGGACCAACGACCTTGGGCGGCGGGCCTAATATACCATCCAGGTTGCCAGCGCGGGTCGATCGGGACTTTTGATTTTCCATCCAATGAATATGAGGCTATCGATTGCGTTAACCAAGACGATGAGTAGACTTCCCCGCTGGGAAGTCAAGGTTACAATCGCTGTATCTGAATGAAGGAGGTCGTTTTATTCCGCAATGATCCTAATCCCGCTCGGCGAGTAGGAGCCAGGTGCTGATAGAAGTCCCGTGAATTAGTTGCCAGCCCACCAACGCAAAAGGAATTGCAAACACAGACAGCGCTCGAAGTGAAGGAGCAGAAATCCAGTCAGCCTTGACCCACGTTTTGCCCAGGAACGCTGGGTGGGCTACTAAAAGCCGTGGGACTTCGTGACAGCAAACAGACGTGGATGGAAAGTCAGCCGCGACAGGTGCCAGGATGTGTTGGGCAGCGATCACTACACGACTTACATCTACTACGTGACGTATCATCAGCTATATGTAAAGGCCTCCGAGTCTGACGCATTCCTCGCGTTTGTTTTATGTACATATAAACAGATTCAGTCGGATAATTTAGGACAGTTAGATAGACATATGCCGAGCGACGTGCATCGTTTCCCATACGAAATATCATGTAGGTCAGCTCCATAGTATTTTTTTGCTAGCCGGAGCTACTCGATGCTGTGTCTACCTATTCCATAGTTTACATAAACTCTCCCCTGCAAATCGCTCAGCTAGTTAGGGATTGCTCGCACCTGGTCCGCAGCGCTCCGTGGGACAGCGTACCGTTAGATCATGTTTCTCGTCAACATCGCCGGATCGAACACATTCAACTCATGAAAGTTCTTCGGGTTTCATGGCAAAGTATGCTGGCGATGAAGACAAATACTACGTTTATCCGTTTGTTGGCTAGGGCATGCTGACAGGCCGGCGCTGCTGGATATCAATGGCGTCGATAGTATGGGCTTCCAGCTCAGGACAACATGATTCATGTCCCTACTGTAAGGGGAGGGGCAACATAGCAATTTCCTTTACAGTGCCGTAGCCACAGCAGCTCGTCCTTGGTAGATTTTGTACTGCCCGTAAGTTGTCTTTTGAGGTGTTTGGGTCCAGATGCTTGACTCACGAAAAAATCTATCCATCGTTGCGCTAACACTGAACCCAATGAATGCGCAAAGCCAAGAAACACCTCTGGGTTGAATGCTTTCCTTGAAGCTCCAGTTTTCAGAAAATGTGGAATCTACTCTTCAAGCATATGTTGCGAATACCCTGCCAAAACATGGCGTGCAGAATGTCTCTGGAATTCTGGTACTGCTGTCATGGAAGCAATTAAGTGCGGAGCGGAAAACGGATCCGAGGGAGTACTATGAAAGCGAGTTGTTCGCATCGAAGAACGATATATACCAAGTTTTTCAGGGGATTTTTATGCCCAGGTAAGCGGTAGTTAATTGACTCTTTTTCGTAACATGATTTTCGCAGTGGGGTTGGACACAATAGAGTTCCCCATGCGCAGGGTGGATGGGCGAGGTTTATCATCTTCGAGCTTGACATCATACGACATGACAATATGCGCCAACATCGTTTTGAGCACAGTTGCTGCGAAAAACCTGCCAGGGCTACATATGGATGTAATGTGAATGAGAAGACTATCTTGACTGTGAGGTTTCATGCCCACCATGCATGTTTTCCCAGGCCAAATGACAACATGTCAGAGGACAAAGCGACCATCTGATGCCTGGAGCCGTCGGATTCCTTCTTTGGCACATCGGCGAATCGAAATGGTTCAAATACGTTCGGGTTTTCAAACACTGCATCATCATGATGCATGGCGTACGTAGGGAAGGCCAAAAAGGTCCCCTGAGGGATAAAGGTGCCATCAGTGAGCGTGAAGTCACTCATGGCTATCCGCGTAAGGCCCACTGGTAAATAGTGTTTGAGATAGTTGGAATAATGAGGAGGGATACACACGAATTACCAGGCCTTCAAATCGCTGCGTCTCTTTGAGAAAACTATCGACCTTTCGCATCCTCGAAAGAGCTCCTGTCGTCCACCCCGCCTTACTAACAACTGCCTCAACCTCATTGCGGAGTTCTTGTGCATGGCGTGGATTTCTTGCAAGATTTAACAACGCCTGGGAGAAAGTCTGGAGAAAATAAACGGGAGTTAGTGTGCCGGTCCCGCTGGTTGCAGAGAACGCACGTTCGAGGTTGACTGCGGTTGCGTAAGTGATTAACAAAGAAGAAACGGAAATAAGCGAACGAACGTGAATGGCAGCAAAATTAACAGAGAGCATACGCCGCATCAACAAAATCGGGCAAGTTTCCTGCGAGGTATCCAGCCACCATTGCAAGTAGTCGTTCTAACAAATATCAATGCATCCAAGGTATAACGAACGCTGGAACTCACCGGTTTATCGCACCAGTCAGCATCCGTCGCTGCCATGTGCTGCAGGCGTTCTTTGATTACTGGTCCAACGAAGGTGAGTCCTTGGCTCGTCCGTCCAGAGAGATTGCTGAAAACCTTTGCAGCAAGTCTATCCAACTTTAGTGGTACGCAAAGCACGCTAAAAGGTGATTTGCAAAACTGACGGTACCATAAAATTAGGACAGAACCTCAATGTTCTTGCTTCGTCAACAATTGTTCGAGGGAGATTTATATTATGCTCTAGCCAATCGGGGTCACGGCCTGGACATAAATTGTTGATGAAACTCATGTACAGTGCATCAACTCAGTGACTCACAAAGAGGGAGGCCAACAATGACCCGATTGGTTGCTCGGCTCACGACCGTTAGGGTGACACGTAGCACCGAAATTGCTTCCCATTCTGTCATCGAATGCACCGTTAGTAGCTTCCAGTTAGATGTGATGTGCAGAATGACCGTTGTGCTTTGGATTGAGGAATTCATTGCATGCGGTGACAATCTCGTCCCTCACATCTGCATACAACACTGGAAGGTTGCGAGTAAGGTGCGATCGAAGGAGGAGGAAATGACGGGGGTCATTCTTTCCCAACGTATAATCGGTTTTCAATGTCTGCATTGACCTACCTTGAGTCGCAACCAATGTCTGTAAGATAGCATCGACTTACTTTTTTTAACGCATGGTCAATAGAAAGATGATCCTCGGAGGCGCTCGCCACCTGCTCAAGGTGACCGCGGGGCAAACATACGACCCAATGAGTTAAGTTAGCGACCCTGAATACTCCAGACTTGTACTGGATTGTCGCAGTGAGTATCAACGTCATGAAAACCGAGATGAGAGAGCCGCCCCACTTTGGTACATCCCTCCTGCACAAAGTGTGCAAGGTCGACTTCACGTCCCCTTGAGAACCAATACGATGCTAGTAAACTCGAATGGCCTACGACAGGAATATGGTCGAGCTTGTTACAAGAATGCACCCCTTCAACAATGCTCCACCTTTATTAAGACACATGACTTACGTTTGGACGCCTAAGAAGGTTGAACGAGCATGCTACAACTATGGCGGCACAGACACCAGTGACGAAGTATGGCGTGAAGAGGGAATCCATGACGTGGACGTTAACCAAAAGTTGGCTGAGCCAACGACCTTAAGCAGTGGGCCTAATATACCATCTAGACTGCCAGCTCTGACGATCGGGATTTTTGATTATCCATCCAATGAATATGAGGCTATTGTTTGGTTTAGCCGAGACGATGGGTATTGATTTCCCAGCGAGGAAGTTCTAATACCCATCGTTAGTCGGTGTATCTGAATGAAGGAATTGACCGTTGGAGGTTTTTGTTCCGCAATGATCCTCGCGACTATAATCTCACTAGCAGCAGGGCGCGGTCATAGGAGTCCTATGAGTTACCCTTGATATTATAATCAGTTACTCACCAATGGAAAGAGAAATTTGGAATTGCGCACTCACAACGCTGAGTCGAAGTAATCAAGTAAATACGTCAAATCGCGCCAATGCACAGAAACATGTAGTTCCAGATTCACATATCCGAGTTTGTTTATACTGGGTGAAAGTTTTGCTTATCCGAAATGGATCATGACAAAGCTTAAGTGAGTTCGGTAGAAGTGTACGGCTCGTCAGCATTTGTCCATCAAGCTTGTTGAATCTCCGCCTTCAATGCCTTCAGTTGGCGGCGCAACTCCGTATTCTCATGCTCCAGCGCCTCGCATACCCTCTGTGCCAGTGCCTCCGCCGCTGCCATACATTGCTCGTGTGCCTTCCGCGTCTGCTTGCATCCCCTCTCCATTTCTGCCTCCGATATCCGTACTCTTGCCTCTGTTGCCTGGCGTTGTTCGCTTTCCCTACGGCTCTCGGTTGCCTTTGGGCTATCGTCAGTTCCGAGAGCCAACGAAGTGAGAAAGAGGGTACCTCTCGCTCGGCCAAGGCGGCTCGAGCTGCACGATAGTTGGTACAAACCTCAGCTGCATCCTCCTCGACATGGACTGGCACCCTAATGCATGTACATCTTCGACCATTCGCGATACCTTGCACAGCACCCTCAAATAGGGACCTGAGAGCCCCAAACACGGTGCCAACGAACCAGTAACATTGAATGTCGGTGAGGTTGTACATTGGGCGTTGTTTTGAAGTTACATCAAGTAAAGTCGCTAATTCATATGCGGAAGGCCCAGCTCCTTTACAAAATGTTAGCGTACACAGAAGTTCAGCCTTCATGCAAAGCCACTCCAGCTGAAGGCCAGCAACACTATCCCGGGTTGCATAAGAAACATGATGATGGGCTGCCCTCTCTGGGCACCGTTGGAAAAAGGGTTGGCATCTCCTGTTATGTCCTCATTGGTCTTGGTACTAACATTGACGATAGGAGGGTTGCCTGCGATAGTGTCCATCGGAGCAATGGTATCGTAAGGCTGCGTGGCATCTATGGGATTGTCAGTAGGTTAAGTCAACAAATTGAATATGAGATTGACCAGACGCACTCTTGTGCGCATTGTGATCGCCGCAACTCCTCTCAGCAATGACGTTGATGCATCTGTTCTTTTTATCAGGGGAGGATATGTCACACCGTAAAAACGCGTGCCCTGCCCCATACAGCATCTTGTACCAACTAGCCTCAACGACGAGAGCATCCGACGTGGCGGGGTTGGCGTGCATCAGGCGGTACCATGGACCGACACTCATGGACTCAAAGGTACGTAGTCCATCTTCTGTGAACAAACCAAAAATGGTGGGAGGTTCTGGGACCATTCCAACCATGCGAAGAAGTCTGCGGAAAGAAATTCTGAGAAGTTCTTTGAACATCATGGAGAGAGTTTTTGGGCAAGAGCTCTACTAGCCAACCTTTGACAAGGCTTGTATGTATTACATACAAGCGAGGCTTGCGCACGTGCCAGTGATTGAAGTATTATTAAGGTAAGAGCAAATCTTTGTATACTATGTTCGCAGTGGATGCCTGTGGGTTGGAAGAAGAAAGTGCAACTAAGATGTCTTGACTTCGTCTCACTCTTGACAATGCTGTGTACAGTTGTCCATGGGCAAAAGGATTGATGCGGAGGTCAAGAACAGCGTGGGCGAGGGTGAGGCCTTGGCATCCATTGAATGTGGTTGCATATGCAAGACGGAGGGGAAATTGTTTTCTTGCAACCGTCCAGTTGGAGTGTGCTGGGTTGAATATGAAGGTGATACGGGGGATACAATGGATGCCGCCATCAGAGAGGACTTGCACTTCAACAAAACGGCGATGGATAGCAGCTATTCGGACACGTGCGTTGTGAACCAGTCCTTTGTCAACAGATAGATTGCGTTGCAGGGAACAGATGGCATCTTTTTTCAGCGTAAGTTGGTGAGATGGGACTCCATTATGATGCAACATGGCTAAATAATCTGGAGTATTTTCAGGGGCATCTGTTGGAATTTGATCTGCTTCACGAAGTGCGTCGCAGCTGAATAAATAGTCTATATGATTGTGAGTAATTCTTATTATTGTAGAAAATGAATGATCACATACAAAATTCACCAGGCAGAGCGTCAATTACTTTGTCATTAAATGCGTCCACAAAAATGTTGCGGGGACTGAGCAAAGCATGTTGTATGCATAGTTGAGGGTCTGCGAGGATTTCGGGGGAAAAGAGGAATTCAAGTGCGTCCTGTAGATCATATGTTGTTTGCAGAAATGAAAGGTCTCGTTGGTTGCCAGAGCAGTCCTCGCCAACATCATCAATGAATTGTGTGCATGTTGGGTCACATATAGTGCGAATGGGAGTGTGAAGAGTGAAGATGAGCATCTTTCGCCACAGAGGCGATGTCTTCACAGATGCAGCCAGTGTTGCTGATTCACCACAGCCGCTCACCACAGGAGCGACTTGGCGAAAGTCGCCACTACCAATAAATGTTTTGCCTCCAAATGGTAAGTCATGCTGTTTCATGATGTCACAACATAATTCATGTACACATTCCCAAGCAGCTTTGTTAGCCATCAGAAGTTCATCCCAGATAATCGCAGTAGCATGTCGAATGAGATCTGCTCGTGGAGAAAAGGGATGAATGGAGGATTTCAGGTTGGCATTATCCTCAGTTACAGGGATGCTGAACATGTAGTGAGTGGTGCGGCCTCAATGATAGGCAATAGCTGATAGTGCGCTGGTACCAACAATGAGGATGATGTGATCATTTGCATGGAGGGTGGATGCTAATGCTCTGATGAGGAATGTTTTCCCCCTTCCTGGACGACCTTCGATGAAAGCCATGAAGCCAGATGTTGTGCCACGAGTAGCAGTATCATAGATGGTACTGAAGATATTCATTTGCTTGGCATTGAGTTGCATACGGAGGTTGTCACTCTCAGCAATAAACATAGAATGGTGGCTATCAAGGTATGCGATTTCATCAGCAACTTCCCTTGTTCGGTGGATGGGGTCAGGGAGGCCAAAATCGCTCATTTTCTTGTGTGACGGTGCAAGATAGTGAGCAATGTCATTTAAAGTAGCTTGAAAGCCAAGGTCATTATTGTGAAGGCGAGTAATGTGATCTGCACTCATTGGAATGCAGAAGTCATTCCACAGTGGCATAGCAGGGTATCCCTCAGAGATGATGAGATAGAAAAGAAAGTGCAGTTGTGCAGGGGTGCGGAGGCTCTCTACTGCTTCCTCCATCATGAAATGACCTTCTTGCTCATCTGTGAATAGTCCAAGGCGTGTGGCTGCTTCATGAAAAGTAGGCAGAAGGACATTGTCAATTGTATGAAGATCATCAAAGGAAGTCGCAGTATGGTGGAGAAGAAGGGCATGTAGGTAGAAAAGTTCTCCACAATTGGGTGGCACTGAAGTCACCCGTGCAATTATTATGTCATGAATATGGTGGGAGGCCTTTTTCTGGATTGTTCCTTGAGAGGTCTTTTCAATGAAGTCTCGATCTGTGAGTGGAGAGTTCGGATTGTAAGGGTAGAGGACAAATTGTTCATAGTATTGCTCATAGGAGAGGTGGTGAAGGGCATCTGCACGTAAGAAGTAGCAATCAAGTAAAGATGTTGTGGAATGATTGCCATTGCGATGATGAAATTGTGGAGTATTGGAACCTGGTAGGTGAACAGGCAGCTGTTGAATGGCAGGCTCTTTGCGTGTGATGTCGAATCCTAGGATTCACCAAGCACTTTCAGGAGCTGATAAGTACCATGCTTTTTGATAGTCAACCATTTCATTTGAAGGAGGTGGACACAATGTATTTTCGCATTCATTGGCGACAGTGAAGAAAGTAGTGTCGGGTCCCTTGTATAGGTACTTATACAGATAGGAAAATATTTTTGCTGTGAATGCAACTTCAAAATGAAAATGGCAATCAGCAATGCGAAGGAGGGCAGGACAATGTGGGACAACCCAAGTGTCTTGTTCTTGTCGCTGACACCATTTGATGTATCCATGTTCGTCAATGGTTGTCTGTGCCTGAGGAGGGTGAGGGAAGCCATAGATGCATTTATTGTTTTTGTTACAGTGACTTCCTGGATGCAACAGATGATTGGTATGGTGCATCACACTGCAAGCATTTCACAATTTTTTTTGAGAAAACATGCTGAAAAAATTGAAGAAAGAGATACTCTTTTTTGACAGATGTTTTCAAAGAGAAAAGGCAATAATAACACTTTGTTTTCTTTGCATGATTTACTAAAAAACATTGATTGATGCTAATACCCATTAGTGAAGATCCTAATGGGCATTACCATTAATTCATGTTTTTTGGCAGAAAAGACAAAGAAAACATTACATTATATTCACCTTTTTTCTTTGAAAACAGCTGAAATAAAAGAGTATCTCTTTTTTCAATTTTTTCAGCATATTTTGGGATGAAAAATTGTGAAATGCTTGCAGTGTCATGTACTTCGATACTTTCTCCCAAAGTGGTGGATCATTGCACAGAAGCTCTGCACTAATGATAGAGTCCAGCACTTCAAACGGGGGCTCTGGGTCGACCTAGTTGAAAATGAAAGCAGAAAGATTAGAGAACAGCAGTGGTAATAGCAAGGAAGGACTTACTTTGAATATAATGTGAGCATGTGGAAAACCTCTTTTCTGAAATTCAACCACTCAAATAAGATAGATTTTGCACCCAAATGCACTTCACAGTACACGAAGGACTTTTTCCATGCGAGACTTGAATACACGTGCAACCATGATGGGGGCATCAGCTGCTGTTTGCTGTGGTCGAAGTATAGTTTTCATTTCGGCCCAGTCAGGGTTAAATGTCATTGTGCAAAAGAATGTCGGTGCACCATATTTGTGGCCAAGAGCCATGGCATCTGCAGTTTGTTGAGAAGTCCATGCACAAGATCCCATGAAACTGGCAGGGAGGGTAATCGTTGCATCAGTGTCAGTGTCACTGGAATCAGTATTTGTATGCGTGTCTTCTTCATGAAGTTCACATGCTCGAAACCGACGTTCTCGAGCAATATATGCAAGGCGTTCTTCTTCTGTACGTGAATACATATCAACCAAGTATTCACAACAGAGATGTCCGAAGGCAAGGAACCTGTCATCGTCATTTGCAAGAATGCGACTACGGTACCAATCAACCTGTGAAAGTTTTGGCATGTTTATAATTGGCGTGGCACCCCATCCAGTGTCACCATGAGGAAACAAAAGCACATAGTGCAGGGGTTCATAATGATGAGACAGGATGTTGATAAAGTCTGGTTGGTGATTATTTCGCTGTCGTATGACAACAGAGCGAGGATTAATAGTAGTGGAGTTGGATGCATGCATTACAGCAGCAAAATCGGCATTAGAGGAATGCTCTTGCAACTCTAAGAGATGCATATGGTGGGGGGAAGAAGGTCTGAAGTGAAGAAGATGACCAACATATGGATTGACATCATGAAGGTCATCTGCAATACCTTGGACTACAAATGCGTGCACACCAAAATCTTCAGCCTTGTGACTTCAAAGTGATTCATTGTAAAGGAACCAATGGATAGAATGATCAGTGTATTCAGTGTCACATATGAGATGGTATGTATGCCCAGTGATTGCGACAGCAGGGGGTCCACTTCCAGGAGCAAAGTGCTCAAATCCTCCACTGACACCAATTCCAGCGAAGGAGAAAAGATTATTGATTAGTCGACCATATTGGAGAAGATGAGAAGCATGATTTGCATCCTGAAGCAATGCTCACATGTGAGGAGGAAGGGGATGTAAGCGTGGTAGTGCACGATGCCCATTTCCACAGCAAAAGGCATCAGACTCTGTGGATAGCAGTAGAGCATTACAGTGGTTACAGTGGCGATTCCAAGTGGCAGGAGAGATTGGAGGTGGTGGTGTATTGAAGAGTGTTGTCCACCATGCAGTCTATTACGGAATGAAGTGACATTCATTATCTAACAAAAAGGCGAGTCTCACATGCACATTCATGATTTGATGGCATCGTCACTGTTGGCGCTCATGGTCAGCTGCAGGTGACAATGGCATGGAATTAAAAGGATTATAGTACAAAAGGATGCAGAAGATGGAAGCAAGAGTGAGCACAACATGCAAACAGGAGACGTGACATGATACCAATAGTTATACATGATGATGAGAAGGCATGCACAAAATAGGAGAAGCAATGACATTTACGCAGAAGGACCACTGTCTTCTCTCTTCATATGCTTGACTCTGCCACCTGACCAATCATAAGACGCAAGTTTCGTAGATGTAGACACATCAGGAGAAGCAACAGAAAAACCATCTGAAGGTCCAAAAGAAATATCTCTGACAGTGATGAGGCAACAACCAACAGAGAAGCCAGTCAAGTACCCATGCACAATCACATGCTTGCTAACAGAGGGCAGGGGTGTTTTGGTGAAACGTGTCAGGCAATTTGAATAATAGCAACGAAGGCAGATGAGTTGCTGAGGAACAGCTCCATACTGTGACACATCAACATCAAAAGCACAATGGTGATCATATTCAAGATTAGTGCAGCACACTTTCCCTGCTATGACAAAAACAGGGGGTGGCATGCAGCAATCAGCATCAGCAATGGCTAACGGAGGGATAGGTAGAAAATCCTGGAAGAAAAGTAAGTGAAAAACATGAATGAAAACAGCAGCTATGGAACCAACATCATTGGCAAATAACTGCAAAATAGGATCCTCCGCATCAGCAGTCACACCAGCTGTGGTGCGAGCAACCACTCGGGCCACACCACAATAGGCGCCATTGTCGAGGGGGGCACCGTCACCTCCGAATGTGAAAAATTCCACAGGGAGATCACCAGACGTAAGAGGGATGAAACCTTCATGCTTCCAGAAATTCTTGCCAGATCCATACTGGAAGGAATGGCCGTTTTGCACTCCAATGATGCCGTGAACGTTGCAGGCACTGGCCATAGTGAAGAAGTGCACGTCGTGGTCACACAGGAAGGCACACAGCAACTGAAGGCACAGTCAACAAACAGTGATGCATACGATGACGCATCGAATGATTTGTAAGCACAGAGGTGATGAGGGCACGTGCCTATTGGGTCATGTGGGTGGACGTGCCCAAGCTTATATTATTTAGATAGGGGCACGGTCTCCTAAAAAGGGCATCCGACCCTATACTATATATCGGCATTTTCATTCTACAGCGCACATTTCTTAACTCCCGTATTCAAACGTCGTATTCCGCAGTTTATATACAAGGCCTAGCAAGTACAACTTAACACAGTGGCGGTTTCAATGTTTTCACACACTCTAAAGAGTATTCAAAAGTGAAAATACAATGTTTTATTATGATTCAAATTACCGGGCTCTCACAAGGTTTTATTCCGAGAAGATTTATAATTTTTATTACCAGTCTATATTGGGAGAAACATTAGATATCCATCCAAAGACAATTGAAAATTATATATTGCATGAGTGTCATAAGGTTATTGACAATAATATCTGCCCAATAGTCTTTAGAGAGTGGGAAAATATTGAACCAGCCAATGACGAGCGAGGGTTCAATATTTTCTCACACTCAAAAGCATATTGGGCAGATATTATTGTCAATAACCTTATGACATTCATGCAATATATAATTTTCAATTGTCTTTGGATGGATATCTAATGTTTCTCCCAATATAGACTGGTAATAAAAATTATAAATCTTCTCGGAATAAAACCTTGTGAGAGCCCGATAATTTGAATCATAATAAAACATTGTATTTTCACTTTTGAATACTCTTTAGAGTGTGTGAAAATATTGAAACTGCCACTGTGTAAATGAATGGCATTGACAGAGAGGTTGTGGAGATCTTCATTTTGTGTCAATTCGGCCGGTCTCTCTCTGCAATTGCCAATCGCACACACCGGAGTCTGCGGAAGCGGAGCTAGAAGCTCAGATGGCGGCCGCAAGCGATGGCCGACCAGGTGGGGAAGCTCACTTCTACTTGGTAAGTATGTAGTTGTCCGATCGGAGATGGATTGCACCAAGAAGGATTCTTGTCGCAAGTTGTGAACATGCGACTTTACGGCAGTCGTCTCAGATCTAAGGTACTCGAGAAGCATTATTTCTGAACATTATCAGAACACGGACTTCTAACTGGGTGCTCAATGTCAGGGTCATGCCGCTGAAGGCTGGCAGGGAGCACTCGACCGACGTGGTAGACGCTGAATCTCGTAGACAACGTGAATCGGAAATCTGAAGCTAGTCTGTTGTCTGCCATTGGCGCAATTCCAATGATTATGAGGCTATGTATTGCTTCAGCCGACATTGTAGATCTCCTCGTAAGCGGACGCTGTGATATCAATATCACAATCGCTGTATTGAAGGCAACTGTTTGAACTTTTGTTCCCCAATGATCCTCGCGCCTATTCAAAACTGAAAACGAATCCTGGGAACGGCGACGGAGTTCGAAGAGAGTTGTTCATGTCGAAGTATAGCAATGTGACAAGTTAATGAGAGAAAGTTTCGGTCCATGTAAACCGTAGCTAATTGACTCTTTTCCGTAACATGACTTTAGCAGTGGGGTTGAATACAATAGAATTCCCCATGCGCAGGCTGTTTGGGCGAGGTTTACCATCTTCCAGCTTGACATCATACGAAATGACAATATGTGCCAACATGGTTTTGAGCACCGTTGCCGCAAAAAACCTGCCGGGGCTACATATACATATAGTGTGAATGACAAAACTATCGTAGTTGTGAGGTTTCATGCGCACCATGCGTGTGTTCCGAAGCCAAATGGTAACACGTCTGGGGTTAAAGCGACCATCGGATGCTTTGAACCCTCGAACTCCTTTGCCACGTTGGCAAATCGAAATGGTTCAAACACATTTGGATTTTCAAATACTGCATCGTCATGATGCATGGCATACACTGGGAAAGCCAAAACGGTCCCCCGAGGGATGAAGGTTCCATCAGCGAGCGTGATGTCATTCATGGCTATCCGCGGAAGGATCACTGGAAATTGAAGTTTGAGCTAGCCAGTTCGAGTAACGAGGAGGGATACACACAGACTGACAGGCCTTCAAATCGCTGAGTCTCTTTGAGAAAACTATCGACTTTTCGCATCTTCAAAAGAGCCCCTTTCGTCCACCCATGCTTGCTAATAACTGCCTCGACCTCATTGCGGAGTTCTTGTACATATTGCGGATTCCCTGCAAGATGCAACAACGCCTGGGAGAAAGTCTGTGGACAAAACACACGGAAGTTGATGCACCGATCCTGTTGGCAACAGAGAACGCACACTCGAGGTTCCCTACGATTGCGTGAGTGATCAATCAAGAAGGAACATAAACAAGCGGACAAACATGAATGGCAACGAAATTAAGGTTGACCATACGCCGCATCAGCAAAATTGGGGACGTCTCCTGCGAGATATCCATCCACCATTGCAAGTAATCATTCTACCATATGTTAGTCTTCCAATGTATACCGAATGATGTAGCTCACTGGTTTATCGCACCAGTCGGTACCCGTCGCTTCCATATGTTGCAGACGTTCTTTGATTATCGGACCAATTAAAGAGACCCCCCGATCGGTCCGTCCAGAGAGATTAGTGAAAAACTTTGCAGCCAGTCTATCCAACGTTAGTGGAATGCAAAACACTCTGAAGACGTGATTGAAAAACTGACGGTACCACAAACTTAGGAAAGAACCTCAAAGTCCTTGCTTCGTCCACAATTACTCGAGGAAGATTTACATTGTAATCTAGCCAATCGGGGTCACGACCTAGGGATACATTGCTAATCAAATTTGCGTACAGTGTATCAACTAAGTGACTCACAAAGGGGGAGGCCAACAATGGCCCGGTTGATCGCGCGGCTCACAATCGTCCGAGTAACATGTAGCACTGAAATGGGTTCCCATTCTGTCACCGTATGCACCGTTAGTAGCTTTGAGGTAGAAGAACACAGAGAATGACCGTTGTGCTTTGGATTAAGGAATTCGTTACATGCGGCGGCAATCTCGTCCCTCAGATCTCCATACAGAACTGAAAGGTTGCGAGTAAGGTGCGATCGAATAAGGAGGAAATGAGGGGAGTCGTCTGTCTTTACGCCCATCGTATATTCTGGATTCAAGATCTGCATTGACCTACCTTGAATTGCAATCGACCTCCGTAAGACAACATCGACTTACATTTTTCGTCACTTGGCCAACAGAAAGGTGATCCTCGGAAGCCCTCGCCACCTGCTCAAGATGACTGCGGTGCAAACACACGACCCAGTGAGTCAAGTTAGCGATCCTGAATATTTTGTACTGGGTCATCGTAATCAGTACCAACGTCACGAAGACCGATGTAAAGGAACCGGCCCACTTTGTCACATCCCTCCTGCACAAACCGTGTAACATCGACTTCAAGGCCCTTTGAAAACCAGTACGACGCTAGTAAACTTGAATGACCAACGATAGGAATATGGTCGAGCTTGTTACAGCGCATACCTTCAACAATGCCTGACTCGTATTAAGACATATGCAACTTACGTTTGGACCCCTGAGAAACTTGAACGAAAATGCTGCGACTAGGGCAGCACAGACACCAGTGGCGAGGTATGGTGTGGAGAGAGAATCCATGACGTGGACGTCAACCAGAAGTTGGTTGGACTAACGACCTAAGCAACAGTCCTGATATACCATCCAGGCTGCCAGCTCTGACTGATGTGGGATTTTGATTATCCATCCAATGGCTATGAGGGAGGTTATTGATTGGTTTAGCCGAAACGACGCTCGTGAGCAGGTGCCGTAATATCAGTACTGCAATCGCTGTATCTGAACGAATGGGACCGTTAGAGGTTTTGCTCCGCAATGATCTTCGGCACTATAATACCACGCGGCGTGTAGTAGTAGCAGGACGCGGACAGAAGTCCTCCGTCAGTTACGCACCAATGAAGGAAGGAATTTGGAATTGCACGCTCACAAGGACTCCCCCTTTACGCAAAAGTCATCATGTGCTGGGTAAATACTAAGAGCCCGAGCACTCCACGACAGCGAAGAGACGTGAGTTACTACAGCTCTGCCGTGACACGTAAGTACGGCTTCATACACGTGTCGAGCTATGACGGGTGTCGAGATTCGCAAGACAGCTCTACGATAATACGTTTTCGGTTGCATGGTGAGCAGAAAGATGAGATTCGGACAGTTGCCACGTGAGTCGAGTTAGCGACTCTGAATACTCCAGATTTGTACTGAGTAGTAGTTGCAGTCAGTACGAACCTGAGTCCTGACGACAACCGATGGTAGAAGAACCAACCCACTTTGTAACATCCCTGCAGCACGAACCGCGCAAGGTCAACTTCGAGTCACTATGTGAACCAGTACACGCTCGTAAACTCGAATGCCCTACGACATGGATGTGATTGAGCCCGTCATCGACGAAACCACGCCCCCCGCGAGAACCGTGTTCATTTAATTACTCAGGGCAGGTGAGACGCCTGCCAAGCCCACGTCGGTGAAAGGTACTCTCTTGCAATTCACGAAGGTAGTTGGGGAATGCTCGGTCCAGGTTCGCAGCGCTCCCTGGGACCGCGGCGTGCCATTCGGAAGTCGATCCTAGGCTGTTGGATCATGTTCTCGTCAAAATTGCCGAGTTGAACATGTTCAATTCAGTTCTTCGAAAATGATTGGCAATGGATGAAGGTGATGAAGACAGGCAGATGTTATATTGATCCATATATTGGCTAGGGTATGTCGTCGGGTTTCTGGTGCTGGATAACGAAGGTATCGATGGCATGGCCCTATAGCTCTGGACATCATGATCCATACCGCTGAGACGCCTCGGCTTCTGGTACTACTGCTGTAGAGGGAAATGCGTTCAGAGCGGAAACGAATCCTAGGAACGGCGAGGGAGTATGAAAGCGAGTTGTTCGTATCGAAGTACAACAATACATAACGACAAGCTAATCAGCGAACTGTTGTGCGCAGGTAAACCGCAGTTAATTGACTCTTTTACGGAACATGACTTTCGCAGCAGGGTTGGGTACGATAGAACGCCCCCTGCGCAGGGTGTTTAGGCGAGGTTTATCGTCTTCCAGTTTGACATCATACGACATGACAATATGCGCCAACATGGTTTTGAGCACGGTTGCTGCAAAAAATCTGCCAGGGCTACATACGCATGTAACGTGGATGAGAAGACTATCTTATCTGTGAGGTTTGGTGCCCACCATGCATGTGTTCCTAAGCCGAACGACAACATATTTGGGGATAAAGCGACCATCTGATACCTGGAGCCCTCAGTCTCCTTCTTTGGCATATCGGCAAATCGAAATGGTTCAAACACATTTGGGTTTTCAAACACTGCATCATCATGATGCATGGCGTACGACGGGAAGGCCAGAGTTGATCCCCGAGGGATGAAGGTTCCATCAGCAAGCGTGATGTCACTCATAGCTATCCGCATAAGGCCCACTGGCATTTGACGTTTGAGCAAATCAGTTAGAGTGATAATGAGGGATACACACAAATTCCATTGCCTTCAAAGCGCTGAGTCTCTTTCAGAAAACTATCGACTTTTCGCATCCTCGAAAGAGCCCCTTTCGTCCACCCATGCTCACTAATAACTGCCTCGACCTCGTTGCGAAGTTCTCGAGCGTGTTGTGGATTTCCCGCGAGATTCAACAGCGCCTGGGAGAACGTCTGTGGAGAAAACACGTGGAAGTCAGTGCGCCAGTTCCTCTGATAATAGAGAACACACATTCGAGGTCGACTACGGTTGCGTAAGTGATCAGTCAAGGAGAAATAGAAATAAGCGAACGGACATGAATGGCAGCAAAATTAATAGAGAGTATACGCTGCATCAACAATATCGGGCAAGTCTCTTGCGAGGTATCCATCCACCACTGCAAGTAATCATTCTAGCGGATCTCAGTGCTTCCATGGATAATGGACGCTGGAACTCACTGGTTTATCGCACCAGTCCGTATCTGTCGCTGCCATATGTTGTAGGCGCTCTTTGATTACCGGACCAACTAAGGTGAGCCCCCGGTCAGTCCGCCCAGAGAGATCGGTGAAAAATTTTGCAGCCAGTCTATCCAACTTCAGTGTAATGCGAAGCACACTGACAAGGTGAAAAAACTGACGGTAACATAAAATTGGGAAAGAGCCTCAAAATTCTTACTTCGTCCATAATCGCTCGAGGGAGAAATATGTTGTAATTTAGCCAAGTGGGGTCACGGCCTAGTCGCTGGTGAAATTCATGCACTGTGCGTCAACTCGGTGGCTCACAGAGAGGGAGGCCAACAATGACCCGATTGCTCGCCCGGCTCACAATCGTTCGAGAGACATGTAGCGCTAAAATGGCTTCCCATTCTGTCATCGAATGCATCGTTAGTAGCTTCCAGGAAGATGTGGTGTGAAGAGTGACCGTTGTGCTTTGGATTAAGGAATTCGTTGCATGCGGAGACAATCTCGTCCCTTAAATCCGCATACAAAACTGAGAGGTTGCGAGTAAGATGTGATCGAATGAGGAGTCGAGTACGGGGGTCATCCGTCTTTGATCCCAACGTATATTCTGTTTTGAAGGACTGCATCGGCTTGCCTTGAATTGCAACCAACATCTAAAAGATGGTATTGACTTACATTTTTTGTTGCTTGGTAAAACGACATATGCTCCTCGGAAGCGCTCGTCACCTGCTCAAGGTGACTGCGGGGCAAACACACGACCCAGTGAGTCAAGTTAGCAACCCTGAATACTCCAGATTTGTACTGGGTTATCGCAATCAGTGCCAACATCACGAAGACCGATGTAAAAGAACCGACTCACTTTGTCACATCCTTCCTGTACAGACCGTTCAAGGTCAACTTCAAGTCCCTTGGTGAACCAGTACGATGCCAGTAAACTCGAATGTCCTACGATAGGGATATGATCGAGCTTGTTACAGTGCACGCCTTCAAAAATGCCTGATCTTTATTAGGACACACGACTTACGTTTGGGCGGCTAAGAACCTTGAACGAACAAGCTACAACTAGTGCGGTACAGATACCGGTGAAGAGGTAAGGCGTGAAGAGGGAATCCATGGGGTGAAAGTTAATCAAAAGTTGGTTGGGCCACCCATATCTTAAACTGCGGTCCTAATATACCACTCAGGGTGCAAATGCCGACCAAACTGGGTTTCCCATTATCTGTCCAATGACTGTGAGACTGCTGATTGATTCATTAGCAACGATAAGGAAGTTTACTGTCAATTGAACACTCCGTATCGATGTCAATATTAGCATCGCTGCATCTCAATAATGAGGGCCATTCCGAATTCCTTTCTCCACCGACAGGACTTCTGTATGCATGCAACCACTACTCGTCGAATGGCATTATAGTCGCGAGGCCATTGTGGGATAAAAGCTTAAACAATCAGTACTACGCTCGAGATATGTAGAGTAACAGTAATCCAGAGTCACCTGAATAACCTACAGTCTCCCCTCACTTTGCACAAGATGAGTTATTGTGAAAGGTTTAGTCGACGATGAATATCCCAGTGAAAATTGGATTCTATGTCTCCCATGGGAACGGGCGTCGAATCCCATGCAGTGGAGGCCTCGTGGCTGGTTGGATTTCAAAATGAGTCTCGGCGTGAGAACGAAATCACCTTGCAAGTGTTGTGCAAAACGTCCACATGAACAAATACGTCCCTGATTGGTTGGACGCAATGTCCTAAACTAGCCTTCGTGTCGACGCCGGATTCCAAAGTACGAAAACCATCGATGCAGATGATATTAGCTGAACATTGCAGCACAAATGACCTCAAAGGGACACCACAAAGTAAAAGCTCCGTTCCAAGCTGACCGCGATCATTAAGTATTGATCCTGGGTTGCAGCTCCTGCGGAATGCCGTTTCACACGGCAAACTCCTATACGTATGAAGCCATGTGGGTAGACGGCTGCATGCGCATCCTCGGTTTTTTTGAATTGCTTTTGAATTGTCAGGAAACAGTACGAAGAACACGTGTCCATTCAGTGTGCGAAGCCCGACGGCATGCCGCTGGATCGCCAGAAAGCCAGCACTGGCGGAAATGTCGACCGTGGACACGGCGGCGTCGTTCCTACGGCTGAAAAACTAAGTATGTGCTGGCCTGTCGCGATTACACGTCATCCACCAGCACTGTAAACACCAAACTTGTAGGCCCTGTGGAAAACACAACACAACAGTATTGGAGTTCAGACTGGTGCAAAGTGGTATAGTATGTAGGCTCTGAAGTCTACTAAGGAATTAAGGGATGAAAAAATGGGGAATGAGTGAAAAACTAGCCAGTAAGAAATGGGCTTATCTGAGACTGTATTACCTCAACTCCACTCACACCAGACTTGCTTACGCGTGAACTAGAGTCGAGCACCTTATATATTATGCCATCCATAGAGTTGATCATATAGATTCCAATTATTCAAAAGTTATTCAAATCTGATGAGAATCTATAAAGTGAACGGAGAAAGGTCCGTGTGAAATCTGAGAGACCGCTGTGAGACCGGCGTGAGACCGGTGTGAGACCGCTGAGACTGCTGAGATCGCCGATTGTCGACGGCTATTTCGCGTATCTCGGCAATCTCGCTCCCCTCGCTTCCCTCGCTCCCTCTCGCTCCTTTCGCTTCGCTCGGCAAAGCCACGTGAATTGCCTTTTTCATAACACAAAAACCATGTGGCTTTTCGAACTCAGTCGAAGCCCACAGTCCCAATCTTATCTGGCAGCAACTACACTGATAAGGGCTGATCATTGCATTTCTGGTGGATTTAGGCTGGATTTTCTGTTGATCTGGGGGCCTGGCTGTTGCTGAGTGGTACATGTGAACTGAGAGTGCCCTGATCACTCCATTCTGCCAGGCATTTGGACAGATCTTTGCATGATTTAGCAACATCACTGCCATGTCTGTCACTTTTTCATGGGGATTTCCACCTGATCTTATCTGCCTGGGGGTTGGCATGAGGCTACATAGTAGAGGCTCACCCCCAGCCTGTGTAAGGGTGATGGACAATACACACTCAGGTTCAGATAGACTACATGTGCATGGCATATGTCCACCATGTCTGGCAGGTGTCCACTGGTGTCCACTTAGTGTGCATGCTCAGTGCAGTGGGCAGGACATTGCTGACCATGGGATGGGATCAGGCCTGTGTGCAGGGATTGGGAGGTTACTGGTCATGAGTTGGGATTCAGCCTGTGTGCAGGGGTTGGCAGGACATTGCTGACCATGGGTTGGGATTACACCTGTGTGGGCATTGACAGCAGGTCATTGGCATGGGTTGGGATTGGGCCTGTATGCAGAGGTTGCTATGGATGCATTGGGATCTGGCCTGTGTGCAGGGGCCAGCTGCACATCACTGGCTATGTGTTGGGAATGATGGCCTCTTTGCAAGGGTTGCCATGGGGTTGCTGGCCATGTGTTGGGAGGATGCCCAGTATGCAGAGGTCACTCACATGGGTTGGGATTAGGCCTGTATGCAGGGGTTGGCAGGATGTTGCTGGCCATGCACTGGGATCAGCCCTGTGTGCAGGGGATGGCAGCACATCACTGACTATGAGTTGGGTTGGCAAGAGGTTGCTGGCCATGGGTTGGGAGGATGCCCATATGCAGGGGTTGACAAGTGTGAGGTCATTGGCATGGGTTGGGATCAGGCCTGTACATATGCAGAGGTGGCCATGGGTTGGGATCTGCCCTGTGTGCAGGGGTCAGCAGCACATCACTGCCTATGCAAGGTTGCTGGCCATGTGTTGGGAGGATGCCCAATATGCAGAGGTCAGTCACATTGGTTGGGATTAGGCCTGTATGCAGGGGTTGGCAGGATGTTGCTGACCATGCACTGGGATCATCCCTGTGTGCAGGGGTTGGCAGCACATCACCAGCAATGGGTTGCGATCATGTGTCTGCAAGGGTTAGCAAGACATTGCTGGCCATGGGTTGGGAGGATGCCCATATGCAGGGGTTGGCAAGTGCCTGGCTCTACAGGTAGGATGTAGCCTGTCACTTGAGCTGGGATGCAGCCTGTGTTGGCAACTAGGATGCAGCATGTCCCGGCAGGCTGCGAAGCAGCCGCGAGCCCGAAGGGCTCGTCATAATATTAAGGGAGAACGTTGTCGCACGGGGGCGTGATCCCTCTCACCCGCCGCCTGTGTCACTAACTCCGGCTAATTCGGCAACCCGTTCTTATTACACAAAACCATGTGGCTTTTCAAACCCAGCCGTTGCCTGTTCAGTCGTGGCGCAGCAACTCTTCCCACACTCTCAACCTGTAGTAATAACATGTTTTCCTTGCAATGTACAGAATATATATACAACAAATAACACTGTGTGAGCATGGGAAGGTGTTTTTATCTCAAATTTTCGCTTTTTTGGCCTTTTTTGCTATGCTCTTCTACTCCACTGCTGAGATACCATATTTTCTAGCCAGATATTAGTTTTTCCATTACCTTCTCCTGTCTGCATAATGTATATATTGAGACTTCAGGACCATTTTTACCCTGGGAAATATTTTTCATAACTGCAAGTGTTGTTATCTGTGCCCCACTGATTGGCATATGAACTAATATGGACTGATAACCTGATAACCAGTGTCCTTCCCTCCATAGATGTGAGTTGCATGACATACAAGAAATCTTATAACACAGTTCTGGCTCTGCAAAGCATTGGTCAGTGTATGTTCATCCCTTCATGATGGATGTGAATTGATAATGGCATCCTGGATGCATCAAGTAACATTTCCTGTGTTTTTCACCTGATCTCTGTGATTGGAGTGCTGGTTGTCCCTTCTGTATCAGTAGCTGGCAAGACTGTGTAATGTCATTTTCCATCCATCTCAATGTGTGTGGACATCCTCTTTGCCTTGATGGGGGCTCATGCTGTGAAAAGTAGAGGTATGTTGTTGGAATATTAAACTGCCCTCTTAGTAGTACTTACTTTGGTGCGAAGGTTTGTTGCTTACATAAGCAAAAAATGCGTACATACAGTAGGATAAATTTTCTCCCTTCCTCAGTAGCTTGGTGTTACTGGGGAGTAAGTCATCCTTTTACTTAGTCTTTACACTTACTGATCACCTGTAGTTAATTATCTGACAGGTACATATTAATATATAGTAGCTTGGTGTTACTGGGGATTAATTATCTGACATATGTGACTGGGGAACTCAACAGGGTTGACCCAGACATAGGCCAGAACTAGGGATAAGTCAATGGGGCATATCCCAGTGACTTCTCCACTCTTTATACAGTATGCATTATCTACATACAAACAGTGACAAATGTATGATACATGTATGGCATGACTATGATGACCTATGACATCACCTACATCAGGAAAGTTACAAGTATGTAGTCTAATTCATCTGCTTTCATCTACAGCAGATGACTGCAGACACTGCAGATGGATGCAGATGATTAGACATCTGATGTCAGAGTTTCAATGCCTATGCCCTCATCTGATTGGTCAATCCAAGACATTAAGTTAATATAGCCAAGGTCATCAGATGCTGTCAGACATAATCAGACACCTCAGACACAGTAGATGCACGTAACTTTGCTGATGTACCAGCCTGGTCCCTGACCTCATATTCCAACACATGCAACATATTTCCCCATCACCTGAGCACACTGTTGACCTGATCTTTCCAACTTTCAGTGGGGTCTCATGTCCCTCCATAGGTGAAGTAAGTATGATATTGCAACAACATTTTCTCTGGGCCTGAGTGCATTCAATTCAATGTTGGGTCTCTCCAGACATACTCTGGATCAATGGCCATACTTTGTAGTTGACAGGGGTAACCTGGGCCTCACCTTGCACCCAGGCACCTCACCAATGGTAGGGTAGTAGCTGCCATGGGTGCAGGGGTCCATAGCTATGGTGGGTTTGCCACAGCTGGTCTAAGGATGGTGGACAATACACACTTAGATTGAGGTCAACTACATGTAGCATACCATGAGTATAATGGGTGTACACCATGTCTAGAAGGGGACCATGATGTTTATTGGTGTTATGTACATATGCATACTCAGTGTAGGATTATCTAGGGTTGGGATCAGGCCTGTGTGAAGGGGTTGGATCTGGGCTATCACAAGCTGGGACACAGCCTACATTGGCAGCTGGGATACAGCCTGGGTTGGTAGCTGGGATGTAGCCTGGGTCAGCAGCTGGGATGCAGCCTGTGTTGGCAAACTGGGATGCAGCCTGTGTCAGCAAACTGGGATGAAGCATGTCCTGGCAGGCTGCGAAGCAGCCGCGAGCCCGAAGGGCTCGTTATGTACTTGGGCCGTATCGGTTTTATATTTTATCTACTCCAAGCACTCGGTAAATGTTTAGTCAATACAGTAGACTGCACCCACGGAGGTGTATTATCTCGACTCCGCTCACAGCTTCGCGAACTAGTATTGAGCGCACCTATTCAAAGTGCATAATGCATAAAAATCTATCATATCTAGGGATCTGTTCCAGCAATCCCTGCCGAGCGATTGTTGGTTTTTTCAATTTTCCACGGACTTCATGAAAGCCGCTGTATAGTTTATCCCGCAGTGACCTCGCGCCTATAATGCCACTTGGCGAGTAGTGGTTGCATGCATACACGCGTCCTGGGAGTGGAGAAAGGAATTTGGACTTGCCTTCATCATTGAGATGCAGCATGAATGGGCTAATATTGACAGTCGGTATGCTGTGTGCGATTGTCAGTAAGGTTCCTTGCTAATGAATCGACCAACAGCCTCACAGTCAATAACGAAAAGTCCAGCACGGTCGGCAGTTGAACCCTGGATGGTATATTAGAACGACAGCTTAAGATGTCGTTGGCCCTACCGGCTTTTAGTTGGCTTCCACCTTATGGATTCCCTCTTCACGCTTTGCCTCATCACTGGTGTCTGTGCCGCTCTACTTGTATGTAGCATGTTCGCTCAGGCTTCTCAGCCGTCCAAACGTAAGTCGCGTGTGTACTAATAATGATCAGGCATTGTTGAAGGTGTGCACTGTAACGAGCTCGATCATATCCCTGTCGTAGGGCATTCGAGTTTGGTCGCATCGTACTGGTTCACAAAGGGATTGGAGGTTGACCTTGCACGGCTTGTGGAGGAGGGATGTAACAAAGTGGGCTAGTTCTTTCATCTCTGTCTTCATGACGTTGGTATTGACTGCGATAGCAGTACAAGTCTGGAGTATTCAGGGCTGCCAACATGACTCACTGGGTCGTGTGTTGCCCCGCAGTCACGTTGAGCAAGTGGCGAGCACTTCCGAGGATCATCTTTCGTTTCACCATGCAATTAGAAATGTAAGTCAACGCCATCTCGTAGACGTTCGTTGCAACTTAGGGCAGGACAATGCAGTCCTTCAAAATAGAATATACGTTGGGCATAAAGAAGGACGACCCCCGTTTTCGACTCCTCATTCGATCGCACCTTACTCGCAACCTTTCAGTTTTGTATACGGATATAAGGGACGAGATTGTCGCCGCATGCAACGAATTTCTTAATCCCAAGCACAACGGTCATTCCCCGCATCACATCTACCTGGAAGCCACAAACGGTGCATCCGATGACAGAATGGGAAACCATTTCAGCGCTGCATTTCTCTCTAACGATTGTGAGCCAGGCGAGCAATCGGGTCATTGTTGGCCTCCCTCTCAGTGAGTTACCGAGTTAATGCACAGTGCATGAGTTTCACCAGCGACTAGGCCGTGACCCCACTTGGCTAAATTACAACATATTTCTCCCTCGAGCGGTTATGGACGAAGTAAGAATTTTGAGGCACTTTCCTAATTTTATGTTACCGTTAGTCTTTGAATCCCTTTGTCACTGTGCTTTACATTACACTGAACTTGGATAGACTTGCTTCAAAGCTTTTCACCGATCTGTCTGGACGGACCAGTCGGGGGCTCACCTTAGTTGGTCCAGTATTCAAAGAACGCCTGCAGCATATGGAAGCGAAGGGCACCGGCTGGCGCGATAAACCAGTGAGCTCCAGCGCTTATTACCCCTTGGAAGCACTAAGATCTGCTAGAATGATTACTTGCAGTGGTGGATGGATACCTCGCAGGAGACTTCCCCGCTATTTTTGATGCAGCGTATGCTCTCTATTAATTTTTCTGCCATTCATGTCTGTTCGCTATTGTCTATTTATTTTTCATTGATCACTTACGCGACCGCAGTCAACCTCGAACGTGCGTTCTCTCTTGTCTTGAGGAACCGACGCACTAGCTTACGTGTGTGTTCTCCAGATTTGTTTCCGGGCGCTGTTGAATCTTGCGGGAAATCCACAACATGCTCACGAACTTCGCAACGAGGTTGAGGCAGTTGTTAGTGAGCACGAGTGGACGAAAGGGGCTCTTTCGAAGATGCGAAAAGTCGATAGTTTTCTGAAAGAGACCCTGCGCTTTGCAGGCAACGGAATTTGTGTGTACCCCTCCTCATTACTCTAACTGACTAGCTTAAACACTAAATGCCAGCGAGCCTTGTGCGGGTAGCCATGAGTGACATCACGCTCGCCGATGGAACCTTCATCCCTAAGGGAACCACTTTGGCCTTCCCATCGTGTGCCGTGCCTCATGACGATGCAGTGTTTGAAAATCCAAATGTGTTTGAACCATTTCGATATGCCGACATGCCAAAGGAGATCGAGGGTTCCAGGTATGAGATGGTCGCTTTATCCCCGAATACGTTGTCGTTCGGCTTGGGAACACATGCATGGTAGGCACGAGACCTCACAGATAAGATAGTCTTCTCACTCACCTCATATGCGTATGTAGCCCTGGCAGGTTTTTTGCGGCAACCGTGCTCAAAACTGTGTTGGCGCATATTGTCACGTCGTATGACATTAAGCTAGAAGATGATACACTTCGCCCAAACAGTCTGCACGTGGGGTGATCTATTGTACCCAACCCCACTGCGAAGGTCATGTTCCGGAAAAGATCAACTAACTGCGGTTTACTTGGGCACGACGGTTCGCTGATTAACTTGCCGTCATAGACTGTTGTGAAGAATTCGCTTTCATACCCTTTGTATTTTGGCGGGATGTGCGCAATATACACATCTCTCACCAACTAGCTGAGTGAATTGCAAGTGAGTATGCATGTGGGGTCCGTGATCATAATTGCCAGTAACACATTCAAGTGCCACATCGCTTTTATGGAGGCTACCACATGCCAGTATCATTGCATGGCTGTCCCGCATGAAATATGAGCTCAATCGTACAACATCGTCGCAGCATCTCTACAAACCACAAGCACACTTCCAGGGTTTTGGGAGGGTCTTGTAGTTTTTCCAGCTCTCCAGACCTCCTAAAAATAATTGCCTGGGGCCCCAGCGCTAAAGCGTGCTGTGAGCTAGCCAAGCAGGTGAGGGTTTAGGATGACAAAAGCACGTCAAAAATACGCCCCCAAATCTAGGGACCCAGGTATGATTTATTGAGGAACCTCCACAATAAAGAGTAGTGTCTATGGACTCCCGACCGTTTCCATGGGTTGTACTCCATCACGTGGTTTGCTTGCGCAGCCGCGTCCGCCAGTGTTCTTGATTGCACGGGTGCCGCACCTGGAGTGACCTACATGTAAGTAAGGTCATTAGAGCTCCTAAAAACGAATGTTCCCGGATGAGGTGACACCCCTTGGAAGGGTGCAACTCGGCGAAACCCCCAAATGTTTCGGCTGACGCAATTGAAATATCATCTGGAACGACACAGGGGCACAGTTCTACCTTGCAACTCGGTGAGAGAGAGTGAGGGGTCCTTTTCTTTCTCCCCACCAGACATGGCCGCATCTTTTCTTCGGAAGCGATCTGCACCTGCTGACGACGGCGAGTGGGACGTCGACACAAAAATCCTCATAACAGAATTACTTCTTGAAGATATAGACACTTTCAACCCTGTCCAAATCCGTACGCAAGCTAGCTCGAGCGACATCGGTTCTCCTATGGGTCATCTATCCTCTCTGGCTGGTCGCGTGAAAGATGTGTTGCAGAGAACAGGGACTCTGCGATTGACATCTGGGTCGAGTTCCAAGCGCAGCCGTGGAGAACAAAGTGCAATCATTCCCGACGCGCAGGAGTTGCTCAGACAATTTTCGTTACTGACAGAGGCAGAGTTTGACGACCGCAGAGCTGCAGAAGCCCTTGCACGCGGAGAGGATCTTCCCGAGCCTACGGAAGCTCAGAAAGCCATGCAGAGGCCAAGGGTTCTCTCATTGTACGTTCCTTCTCGGCCAACGAGCACAAAACTGAATGTTTCACAGGGTTAACGACAAAGAAGTAAACGGGAACACCAAGAGTCCTGAAAACAGAACGAGACCCCTAACAAGATCGGCAGCTAAAGCGTTGAGGGAATGGTAAGTCATGAACCAAGTTCGACCGGATATCATAACCAACCCTCTGTCGTAGCAGCTGCGTCGTCTGCGGTGAAAGCTGCAACACATCAACTTCATTGAGCGCACCGTGTTCACATCGCTTCTGTCCTCAGTGTGTGACAAATATGGTGGAAGCTGCGTGCCGCGATGAGCAACTCTTTCCGTTGCAGTGTTGCCAGCAACTACTCCCCATAGACCCTCTCCTCAAAATGTTACCCAAAGCACGGCGCAAAACATTCGAGGAGAAAATTATAGAAGTGGCGATCCCACCCCCTCAGCGGATATATTGTCCCAAAGCAAGATGTTCCGCATTCTTAGGCGAAGTGAAGGAAAATGAAAAACAAACTGACCGTACTTGCACCAAGTGCAACATACTGGTCTGCCTGAAATGCAAGAACCAAGCTCACCCAGGTGACGACTGCAAGCAAAACTTACTTGCGCTTGAGACGAGGGCGCTTGCAGCCGAGAAGGGGTGGCAGACTTGCCCTGGCTGCAAGATGATCGTGGAACGTGTTACAGGATGTCTCCACATGCTTTGTCGATGTAGGACGTCGTTTTGTTACCGCTGTGGCAAAACAGGATGTTCTAAGCATTGATTACCCGACGGGACAGGGCAACCTTGTACGGATAAACGGAAAGGTAAGGTGCGGATTCGTATCTCTTACGATTAATGCGCTCAATGGTCTTCATTTTCTCAGCTCCAGTAGTGCGAAGCTATAGTTGTTTGGACTTTTGTGATTCTAGCCCCTTTGACAGAAGATGGTTACAAGTGTAGCATCGGTCGAGAGATGAATTGTACGATGTCTGTAGCAATCCTGAAGCTCGCATGTTGAGCTTTGTGAAAACAAATTTCGGTGTCGGCGTGCTCCACTCATCATTCCAGATATGAGTCGCCACGTCTGAAGTTCTCTCAAAGGACATCGTATAGATGGTGAACAGACCCGTAGGTGTAAGGATTGTCAATAAGGCTTGAAACGACGAGAGTGCTTTAGCTTCTCTATTCGAGCTTTGTCCGCTTCGAAGTTTCTCTTGAGGTCCACGATAGCTACGTTAGAAGGCTCAGTACCATATAATGTAACGCACGTTCAACGGCTCACCTTGTCGCTGTTTCTCCGCTTTTTGGAACGCATAGAACGGTGTCTTCTCTTTTGGTTCCCTCTTCTTTTTACTGCCAGTCCTACTAGTAGCCTGGAACTGCTTGCTGGCCACGGCAACGCCACCACCAAGCGTTTTACCATACGCTCCTCCACGAGTGACCAGAGTAAACCCATCCTCGTCCACTATTGCCTCTCCTTTACGGTAGGTGGACCTTCGTCTGCTCTTTGCGAGCTCGAATTCGTAGAGTTCCATGGCGGTGTCTGCATGTGCCTTGACGATATCCAGAGGTGGTCGTTGCTCATCGTAGAGAGCACGGTAGCGAGCCAAACCCCTCGGCTCTTCAGACGATGGCCATGAGCGTGGCTTTTGTGAAGGTTCCAGTGCCTTTGTGAGCGAAGACGAATCGAGGAAGACAAGATGTGCGACGGCGCCAGTTTTGCGAAGGGTGCGGTGGGGGTTGCTAGGCAGTGGAACTACAGCAGGGGGTGCTGGTTCATCCCTCTTTTTGTCTTTGCGACTCTTTCGACGTTGAGTCTCTGTATTACCTTCGGTGTCGACTTCCATGGATGAGTCGGGGCCATCTGAATCTTCTTCGCTGCCACTCCCACTTCCCAATGTATCTCCCTGCAGTTCTGGATCACCCAAATCATTCTGGTCGAATAGCACCCGCTCTACCGTACCAGCGTATCTGAAAAAAAGCGACAGTTCGCGTTCTGTGGCATCAACGGGTACGTTAACGAGAAAGAGTGTTCTGTCCGGTGGAAAGGTCGGCTTTGTGGACTTTGAGGAGGACGCATGGGCCTTTGCATATAAGATATGCGTCGAATGAGAGTATGCGACTGGAATGACTGTGAAGCTCGACACGAGCTTTGGAAGTGACATGATGATGCGATGTGGCGGAGAAGTCAGAACCTGCAAATGGGCACGTTTCCTCATCCTACCACCAAGGACACACAACACGCTTCAGTGGTCGTGCACGCGGACTGTGGAGATGCATCCCGACTTAACCAGAGAGCTATGTCATGCTATGATGGCGTTGGTTTGGTGTATCGGCGCGCCAACTTATGATTTATGGCATGTAAGACGGATGGCTTTCTGTAACGAATCGCGGCTCGTAACGCCTCGGAATATACCTCTTCACTTCGCCTCGGAATTTACTTAGTTTACACTCCTGTTACTATTTCCTTCTTTCTCTTTATTCTCTCTTTTTAGATACTCGTTTGTCTCCTGCCGCACTCTGAACGTATATAAGCCCTTAGTACTTGATGTATTCTCTTCAGTTGTTCTCAAACAGAGACCTTGGACAGTTCTATCATGAGCCCTCTAAGACTCACTCTGCTGAGAATCGACTACTGTGTGGCCAAAAAATACCCTTTCCGTCACATATTTTGAACTGCCTTTAAACTCTCTGCTTACTCTTTAAAACCAAACATGACATTGACATTGCCTGCTCGTTACTGGCTTGATCACCTGGTGCATAGTTGCTTTGCCAAACCCGTTACTAATGTCTTCTTCTCCATTTAACCCCAAAGCTATTAACAAAGAGATACAGCACTGTTTCTGGTCCTTCAAGCCAGAACAAGGCAGCCCTATCAGATTTGGAGGGATAACTGGAATAGACCATGATGTAGATGTACCTACTGAGTCAGTTATCGCATCAGCTCATGAACCCTCTGGATTCGTTAGGACACAGGGCAATGCCCTAAAAGGCCATGCCGACCTTGGAAACCCTGAGGAAAGTGTGAACAATGTGCAGGGAGATGCTGTCGAGCAGCCAGTCCATGAGCTTGGGAGCATGCCACATGGCTGTGCCCCAGACCCCCCAGTGTTGACTGGAGAGGATGTAGAAGCACACACAGAACCAGGTGAGGGCTTTGAGAAGCCATGCTCACCTGCACAAAGTACTGTATCGATAATTAGGACATCAGTACTGTTAGACCAGAACTGCTGGCCTGCATGGATGCATGACGAACCCAAAATAGACCCAAAGTCCGAGAATGCAAATAAGTTCAGTCCTAAGCTGTTATGGTCAGACCTTGTACAAAATGAAGAAGTGTTAAAGAACTCTGTTCCCCAATGGTATGGAATACTGATTACAAATGACCCCAAGAAAGACAAGACTTTGAGTAAACCAGCTTCAGAAAGAAGCATGCCCAGACTTACCAAAGATGTGAAGGAAAAGTGGAAGGCCCCCACTCCTATTGAAGTCATGAAAGAATTACCTACCAATGAAAATGTTCCAGAAATAATGGAACATACTGAACATATGATTAACAAACTGAAGGATGCTGGCCTGGTCGAGCAGCTCGACAGTGCTGAAGCGGTGATCTGCCAGCAACAGGCAATCATCGAGTCCTTGAAACGACAGAAAAAGCATGAGTCCATAAGGCCAGGACCTTTGGGACCCAACATTGAGCAGAAACAATGTACCCAAAGGGAATTCACCACCACTAGCACTAAGAAGCCAGAACTGCCAAATCACGAGAAGATTGTAAAGCCGCACCATCAGAAGAATAAAGGAAACCCGAATAAAGAAGCTCACATTGCCTGAGCATCATCTGTATTCCCACATGAGAGCACTGTGCTTCACGCAATGCATGGAGACCCTAGTGACAGCAGTAATTCTTCAGACTCAGATGACATGGAACAGGGACAACATGGACATAATGACAACCCACCATATCAGCGACCCATCACACCTAACCCTTCATCAGGATTTTCTGATGATGACTCGTCATCATCATCTGAAGATGATTTCTCATTTGGTTCAGACTTCCTAGATGAAGAACCCTCATCCATACTTACAGATGACTCAGACCACACAAAGGCCCATAAACACGAGAAGAAACACCACTACCATGCTAAGTTAAACAAATTAAAGTACCAGCAGTCATTCTTGAAAGAAGATCCTCCATTTACTTACCATGGTGAAATACAGGTTGGCTTATTCAAGAAGTGGTGTTGTGAATTGTGCAACTGGGTAAAACGAGCCCACCTGGACCGAAAGAAGAGTATTAGGGTCGCAGGGAAGTATCTTGACAGACGTGCTTACTGATTCTACGAATGAAATGTTCTTGACCTCAAAAAGAAATATAACCTGTCGACATTTTTTGAGGAGCTCTTTGACTATGTGTTTCCTGCAGACTTCTGGATGCAGCAGCATGATAAATTTGATGCATGCCACCAAGATGGACGATCAGTACTGGACTTCCTTAGAAAGCTTCAAGAAATTGCTGACACTGTTGGAGATATCAGCAACAAGGATATCATGTTAGCATTCTGGAGACAGTGCCAACCATACTTACACATGGAACTCACCAGAAATGGTTACAACACCACCACCATCTCAATTATAACACTCAAGTCAGAGTGTGTAAGGTACGAAAAGGCAAAACATGTTATCGATGAGGACCGTAACTGTCACTGCAAGCATTTCACAATTTTTCTTGAGAAAACATGCTGAAAAAATTGAAGAAAGAGATACTCTTTTTTGATACATGTTTTCAAAGAGAAAAGGCAATAATAACACTTTGTTTTCTTTGCATGATTTACTAAAAAACATTGATTGATGCTAATACCCATTAGTGAAGAACCTAATTGGCATTACCATTAATTCATGTTTTTTGGCAGAAAAGACAAAGAAAACATTACATTATATTCACCTTTTTTCTTTGAAAACAGCTGAAATAAAAGAGTATCTCTTTTTTCAATTTTTTCAGCATATTTTGGGATGAAAAATTGCGAAATGCTTGCAGTGAGTAGGCCTCAGCAAACATGTGACCAAAATAACATGTCTCATAGGCAAAGTACAGATCAGCTGAGTGCTGCATCTGTTAAAACAATGAACATACCCAGCAGTAGTGCTAATAACAGGTGACCTGTGAGTAACTGCAACCCTCTGAAGAGTTCTAACTTGCAGCAGATGGCCTTGAGTGACAAAGAACGCAAATGATGCCTCTGTGCTGAAGGGAAATGTTTCAATTGTGAAAGTATTGACCATATCAAATGGAATTGCCCTAAATGGTGGCAGACCCAAGGAAAACAGAAGGGACCCCACATACATCTAAACAATATTGACCTATCCCCAGCAGAAGTCTGGCTTGCTGCTATCAAGGAGGGTACTGACTTAGGACTTTTTGCTATTGGAACTACCTGCTCAGAGATGACCAATCTTTGGCAAGCAAAAAGGGACCTAGTAAAGGCACAAGTGCTATCTACTCTATATGATGCCATGCCACTGACCCTTGACAAAGAAGTAGACACAGGGAACTCCCCTTTCCAACCTGGACATTTCATGATAGAGGACTATGGTGGCCCAGATATGTACCTACTATCTGACCATTACACCCTTGATGATCATATCCTGTATTATGAGAACCTAATAGACCCCAAATTTGACGTAGTGCACTGGCTACACCTGCAGAAAACAAAATGCTATGATGAACTGGTCTTCAACAGACGAGAGCTGTGCTGGCATGGTCCTACCCCCACCATCCCAGACTGCCTAAGAAAGGTATCGCTGACCTGTGCAGCTACAATATCAAGAAACACCGATGGAGATTATCCCACTGCAACTAATGCTATTGAATGAAACACCACTTGAATCAAAGGAGTCACACAACTGCTCCCAAAACCAACCATAGTGGTGGTCCATATTAATGACAAGCCATGCCAAGCATTGCTCGACTCCAGATCATCATCCAATTTCATTTCTACAATGCTGGTTGATCAACTGCAGCTGACCTTGGATGTCCTTGACAGGCCATTGAATCTCCAACTTGTGGTCTCAGGATCCTGGAGCAAGGTAAAGGCCACCACAACTCCATGGATTTCTTATCAGAATATCCACAAGAAATGGACCCTGGATGTAGTCAACATTGACTCGTATGACCTAATTTTAGGTATGCCTTTTTTATTCCAACATCAGATACTGCTCAGATTCAACCCAGCACAAGTGATGGTGCGAAGTGATGCATCACTACCTATTTGAGGAGTACAAATGATTGCTTTGGAGTCCCATGCAGCCAAAGTTATGGGAGATGAGAGGGAAAAACTCTGGGAGGAGTTGTGAGCTTATGCAAAAGATATCTGTAAAGAAGCAATCGATACCCTGCTTCCCCCTCTCCATAATATCAATCATGTTATTCCTCTTATTGACAAGAATAAAGTCTACTCATGGAGACCTTCCCACTGTCCAGAACCCCTTAAGCCTCTCTGGCACATGAAGCATGATGACTACATTCGAACAGGCTGCTGGGAATTCAGTAGTGGTACTAATGCAATTCCTATGCTAATGCTAAAGAAAGCAACAAAGGACAGAAGCCTCCGTCTACACACTGTGATTGATACTCGAGAATGAAATGCTAACACTCGAAAACTGGCATCTCCACTACTGGATATGGAGGCGATTCTCCAAAACGTCATCTCACACCCTTACAGGTCCTTACTCAATGGTAAAGATGCATACAAACAAATTCGTGTCAGACCTGAGGACGTTCCTAAGACTTTGTTCACAACACCTGACAGAACAATGTTAAGTCATGTCATGCAAATAGGAGATTGCAATGCTGGCGCTACCTATCAGTCCTTAATGAATCATATCTTCACACAACATATCAGAGTTTTCATGGATGTTTATCTTGACAACATTGTAATTTACTCCGACACCCTGGAGGAGCATGTTAAGCATGTAAAAATCGTTATTGATATCCTATGGAAACACAAATTTTATTTGAGTGAACATAAACTACAATTCTTCATGGACGAGCTATGAATACTAGGCCACATTATTGACCAGGACAGAATTTGCATGGACCCAGACAAAGTTGATAAAATTGTTAGTTGGAAGATGCCAACCAATAAAGACTTACTGGCAGGATTCATTGGTGCAGTTGGATACCTTGCACCAGGCTGCAAAGGCATCAGGATCCCACTCGGTCATTTACACAAGCTTGCCACACCAAACTCACCATGGCGGTGGTCATTCACAGAGCAGCAAGCATTTGACCTAGTAAAGGAATTAATTCATCAGCACAGAGAAACCCAGCATAAGACAATTGATTACTCACTGGGTCACTTGCCCATAAACCTATCATGCGATGCATGCCTGTCCAGAGGAAGTGGCATGCTTTGGCAGGGTGAAACCCTCGAGAAGGGAACTATAATCACTTTCTGGTCAGGCAAATTCAACCCTGTGCAACAAAACTATCCCATACATGAACAAGAATTATTAGCCATCATAGAATCCCTAAAGCACTTCCAACACTTACTGCAGGGAACACAGTTCTGGATCTTCACTGACCACAAAGGACTCGAATGGATACAGACACAGCAAAAGCTGTTGCCACGTCAAGCCCACTGGCTCGAAACCATTGCTGACTTCGACTTTGACATAATTCACATTCCTGGAAAAACAAATGTCATCGCTGATGTGCTGAGTCGAATTTATTCTGACAAACTGAAGGGCACTGTAAGAGCAGTGAGTGAATTTGTCAGCGCTGAGGAGGAGCACACACCATCAAAACTAATGCTAAATTTAGTGACAGTGCCCCTGTACACAGGCTCTCCAATTTTCCTTGGTGTGACAAGGAAACAATCTGGGGCATGCAAGGCATTTCCTAATGCAAAGCGAGTGATCCTCAAGTTGCTGGAAGGACCAACATGATCACTGGAGGGTGGGAGTCCAGAGACATTAGACTCACCTGTCGAACATATGGCTCCTGACAACACACTGCAAGCATTTCACAATTTTTCATGCCAAAATATGTTGAAAAAATTGAAAGAAGAGATACTCTTTTATTTGGGCTGTGTTCACAGAAAAAATGCAAATATAATATTTTGTTTTCTTTGTCTTTTCTGTGCAAAAAAATGAATGGATGGTAGTGCTGATTAGCTTCTATGCTAATGGGTATTACCATGAATCAATGTTTTGTGGAAAGTCATGCAAAGAAAAGAATATGTTATTTTTGCCTTTTCTCTTTGAAAACAGCTGTCAAAAAAGAGTATCACTTTCTTCAATTTTTTTCAGCATGTTTTCTGAAGAAAAATTGTGAAATGCTTGCAGTGACAGTGACAGGACAGCAGAACTGGACGTGTCACCTGAAGGAAATGACACCTGTCAGAATAACATCATAGACCACCCAGAACCACCACATGATCATGAGGAACCAATGTCACTACCCAACTTCATAACAATGGTAGAGCAAGGAATAAATATCTGTGAGGATATACACCATCAGTATAATCAGGACACATTCTTCTCGGACATTGTTAAGCAGCCTAAGAACTACAAAAACTTTGAAGTTGACAATGGTCTAATATACCTGAAGGACAAGGGACAAAGAGTACTGTGTATACCAGACATTAAACTAGGCACCTGTTGCCTGCACGAGATCATGATCTCGCATGCTCATTCCATATTGGCACACCTTGGACCCAGCAAAACAACTAACTATCTATGAGATAATGTCTGGTGGAAAGGAATCAATTCTGACATAGATAGCTTCTGCAAGTCGTGCACTATCTGCCAAGCATCAAAGCCAAGTAACCACCCTAGCTATGGACTATTAGAAACCTTAGATGTCCCTAATTACCCCTGGGAAACAATTGGTATCAACTTTGTTGGCCCCTTACCAGAATCTCAGACACTTAACAGCACATTTGACATGATACTAGTCATTATTGATTACCTAACAGTGATGGTGCACCTCATACCAACAAAACAAACCTACCACACAAAGGATGTCACTGAGGTAATGTTCGATAGAGTATACAAGCATCATGGCATGCTGCAGAATATCATTAGTGACAGAGATTCATTATTTACTGTACAAGCACATTCTGGAATAAGCTCAATGAGCTAACAGGCACTGAACTACGAATGTCATCCAGCTTCCACCCCCAAACAGATGGAATCACAGAACGAGCGAACCATACTATCACACAAATGCTACACTCATGCATATCTCCAAACCAGAAAGACTGGGCTAATAAGTTACCAGCAATCAAGTTTGCTATGAATTCTGCTCGCTCAGAAACAACCAGGTTTACCCCATTTATGTTAAACTATGGATGAACCCCAAGATCTATGATCTGGGAAACTAACTCAGAATTCCCAGGAGTACGAGTATTTGCTCAGCGGATGAAAAATACCATATCACAGGCTCATGATTCAATAATAGCTGCTCAAGTGAAACAGACTACTATGGCTAATTGCAGATGCAGGGATGCACCATTTGCAAAAGGTGATTTAGTTTACCTGTCCACAACTAATCTTGCACTGCCAAAAGGACATGCACAAAAGCTGATGCCAAAGTTTATTGGTCTGTACAAAATCATTGATGACTACCGAAATAATAGCTTCATGCTTGACCTGCCACAGGAACTGAAACAGCAAGGTATCCATCCTGCATTCCACACTAGTCTACTCCGCATTCACATACCTAATGATGACCAATGCTTCCCTGGTAGGCAACTACCACAGGTCATAGGAATCGGAAAGGTTGAAAACCTGTCAGTGAAGCAGATAAGTGATCACCATGGAAAAGGAGGTGAGTCCTTATTCCAAGTCAAGTACTCAAGTGGTGACAATGTATGGCTGCCATTGCATGACATGTCCCACCTCGAAGCTTTTTCTCAGTATCTCAAGGCACTCAATGTCTCTAATGTTAACAACCTTCCCCAACACACGAGCCCATCCCGAGACATACCCTTATTCATAGTCTCCATGGACAACAATGATGCCTGCTGCCAAGCATTCAATATCATTGATCACTTGGTGACAACTGACAACTGGGCTACTCCACCAGCACCAGCCACCTCTCACTCCTTGGCTTTCACAAAACCCCCTGTCTGAACTCGAAAAGCATATAAAAGACAAACGAGAGGTGCTTGTATAACCCAACATCCCCCTCATTCAAGCATGCACTTCACTCCTCTTGAGCTGGAATGTTTCCGTGCCACTGCTACAGCCATCTGCAATGGCTCCTTCAATATCAAATGAGATGTTGTACCTCCTGGATATGTCAACTTCTGTGTACTCCATGCCAATGACCCAGACCCATTCCTACAGTACCCATTACCTCCTGCATTTGGCCATGCATGCACTGCCCTGATGAAGAAACCCAACCAGACTTGTTGCAGGAAATGAGAGTCAGGCTATCTCACCTGGGTAATATTTGACTGATTTGCAGCAGACATGGCCACTCGTAAGTGTGCCCATTTGAGAAACATAAAATACCCTCATCGTGCCTCAGAATGAGCTAACACCAGCCATGGAAACAAAGAATATCATCGCCCTGGCCCATATAAGCCCAATGGACACAATGGAGGGCGCAACGAAAACAGGAATGACCAGAAAGGAGTACGACCCAGGTATTACAAGAATTGCTCTCGCGACTTCCGAAAGAGTGGGCAAAGGGCTCCCCATACCGATGGCACCCCAGTGCCCGATTTCACCACTCTGAACGATCCTGCTAATGACCCCTTTTGTGGGTTCCACAACCTGGTCCTGAATGTCGACAACATGTTTAAAGAATTGGAGATTAATTCCTCTGTTGACGGTTCACAAACCACTCCCATTGCCTCTACCACAGGTCCTTCCACAGGTTGGACCTTCATACTGATCCTTCTTGTGAATCTGCTCACATGCTTCATAGCTGCTACCTCCCCTATGAACAGTGTAGCAAACAATTGATGTTCTCTACTAAGATCAGGAGGGCGAATGTAACAAATTGCAGCTTGTAACACCTCGGAATATACCTCTTCACTTTGCCTCGGAATTTACTTAGTTTACACTCCTGTTACTATTTCCTTCTTTCTCTTTATTCTCTCTTTTTAGATACTCGTTTGTCTCCTGCCACACTCTGAATGTATATAAGCCCTTAGTACTTGATGTATTCTCTTCAGTTGTTCTCAAACAGAGACCTTGGACAGTTCTATCACGAGCCCTCTAAGACTCACTCTGCCGAGAATCGACTACCATGTGGCCGAAAAATACCCTTTCCGTCACACTTTCCACATAGATAGGCTAACTGAATCATGGGCTGCTTGACACGTGGAAGATACACGGCGGAGCAAGATGGGATGGTGTTGCTTTTCGTCCTTTGTACGTAGATAGGTCGTTGCTCTGCCCACTAATCATGATCCCCTGAATATTGTGCCCATCAGTGGCCCGCACTGCATGTGGATGCAGGCCTTGAACCTGGGAGATCCCATGCCACCAGTGAACCTTCCCAGTGTGTCGGTGACGCCTTGCTGAGAGTTCGGACACGTCGCATCACCCAGGAATCCGATGAAGTCTCTCATCTGGTCGCTCACTAGAAGGGAGCTCACCTTTGTATCCGTGTAGTGCAAGAAGCGTGATGTGAACACCCTCGCGTCTCCCTTACTCATTTGAGTCTCTTTCTCTATGAACCTTCCAATCTCGATCGAATCTCCGGCTCTTAAACCTGCAGCGATGAGCTGTCCGGTCCCAATTGCAAAAGCGTCAACTGGATCAATGACGATGGTCACTACTCGTGTTATGCGAACACATAGACCACCTCAATCATACTAGGTTTGAAGCTCCCCACTGCAGATATGCGTCCCCGACGATACCCACTTAGAGAGAGAAAGTGGGAGTGGGAATGGCGTTGCTGAACGTCACAACCTACGGCTACTCGAACATTGGTCCTATTGTTCCATATGGGTCTTCCAACTACGACGACAGAACCATACGATCGATGCAAGTGCAGACAGCAAATTCTCCAAATGCGTATTCTTGGAATGATTGATAATCGCTTAATGCACAGAAATGCACAGCTATGTGGATCTACATTAGCATCAATTTGTTTTCCAGCGCCGAAGGCAGTTGACGTAGGTGGTTTGGTGAAAGCAGTGTGTCACGAGGACAGTATACGATACATACCTTGTGAGGCCCTAGCAAGGTTAATGTACCTACTCCACATCTGCGGCAATTCTCAAATTTGTTGGTGCCCTCGCCCCCACGCTTAGGATCACCTTAGCTCCCCTCATTTCCTTGTCGAAGAGAACTGTCGAAGCTGGTAAATCCCACTTACCTTATCATCAGTGGGTGTACCTACGGAAACCACTTATGTTGTGGTTCCGATTTCTTCACACTGTGAGGGCATAAACAGGGCCATAATACCATGTGGCAGAGAGCGGAAATGACAAAGGCTGCGATTACAGCACTCGGCAATGGTCTGTTATTAGGACTGCTATGCATACACGGACATTATGTTTGGATATCGTCGGCGGGTGGCCACAAGCATATCTGGACATGTGTCGCCCGTTATGCAGGCCCACGTCCTGTCATCATTTTCCTCGCTGGAGCCACTCGCTCGCCATCTGGAAGACTGTTAACTCTGCATCTGGCCGTCCCATATGGTGGGTCCCGTACCTCAGGAACTTTCTGCATCTGCACTGATCCCCATGCTATACGACCCTGAATCTTGAGGTGAAATATAACACGGATCCTACTAGTCCAGTTTGGAAGTCTCTACTCCGGAGAGTGCTTATTCTGGCGAAGGGTCCATGCACTTGGACCAGGAGAGAGTTGTCCGACGAAGAAGGCAGGAATGGATGAGGGACAGGTTGACCTTTATCAACGATTTCAAGTGTAAGGGATATTGGCAACACATGGTGCCTGTACGTCCCTAGTGGGACAGCATTACTGGTTGTCGACGTTATTGGTGCTCTTAGCTTTTCACCCAGGAGGCGGAATCGGGGGTCCTGATTCTCTTTTCTCACCAGGATCGACTGTGCTCGGCCCAGTATATACTATTGATTGTAAATCCATTGCTATCCTTTCATTGTGCGTTTGTTGAATAATATACACTGTCGTTACCAATGACTTGCAGGGTCGACATCGTTGTAAGAATGGGGGGGGCACACAGCATCACTGCTCAGATCTTTTGGTCACTAGAGAGAAAGAGTCGAGGTGATGGCAGTTGGGTCCACAAAATTGACGGAAATTGTCCAATTCAAAACTTGCACGTTTCCAGTAATGTCGATATATAACCACAGATGGCCTGCTCTCTTTGAGCTGTCCAGGTGTGCCAGGAAGGAGTGCAGACCATAACTCTGCCGGTCCGACTGGCAATAAAAACCAACGATCCGAAAAAATTGTATCCTCATGCTGTGTGGGTCAGCTGGGAATTTCAAGTTACAGATTTACAGCTCTGATGCAATACATCTGTTGTGTCACCGACACCGAGAGTCTACACATGCCATCCTTATTGGCTCAATATAGTTGAGCGCGGAACCTGCAGAGCACCATAAGTACATCAAACCTTGAGGACACTTACGTTGTTTGAGCCCTGCTACGCATGAGAGTTTAGTCTACGTCGCCATGCAACAACATAACTTAGCAGCATTAATACATTGATAACCAGGTGGTGATGGGAATTAATTGCGAATCAATGGTATCAGCATCACCTGGTGGGGTCCAGGGGAGCCTTGGGGTGCAGGATTTCGGCTCTCCTCTACCCTGGATACTCCAAGATACTGCGAATGGCATGGTTCCTCGCTAGGGACTGAGCTAGATCATATCGCATTAAGAGCGTGGGCCACCGTACCTCTGCTTGAAACGTGTAACCAATGCCTGAGGGTTCTGTAAATATGCCTGTGACGATTCTAAATTGACACTCTAGTTGGGATCATATCGACGCAGTGTGAAATCGGATCCCCTCATATAACTTATGTAGCTGGCGTACTTGGTGGGATCGGCAGCGATGGACGTCACTTACAGGACATACATGTTAGGGTTTTTGTTCTCGTCCATACTAGCCCCTGTCGCCTGCAAGACCTTGACACCTGAAAGAGCGAACTGGCTCGAGGTGCTCTTGATGGTCGGAGCTGCAGGGTTGTCCGGGTCATGGTAGAGGACGAACACATGCTCATCTGGGTGACTGGGAAGTAAGGACAGCGAAGAGTCATTGGCATGGTGATATTGTATATTGACATGGCCAAGTATGCTCGGGGCCTGTGCAGATGTACCAAGCTGGAGTGTGTTGTGAGATGCAAGCACGTAGTACGGTGGTGCACTCGATGTGGAGGCCATCAGTCCCAGTTGTAGTAAGTTGGATGTGAAACAAAGGCTGACTTGACTTTTGGACCCCAACATGCACCGAGCACCCTGGACATCGTCCATATCCTTACATAACATCCGATCACATACCAACACGACAACCCACTATAGCCCCTGCAAAACAGCAGGCAAAAGGAAAGAGCCAGGCAGGGACTCCCAAATATAAGGCCATCTCAGCTCTTGAAACCCGCCTCCAAAACATAGAATATGCCTCTGGGGAGGAGAAAGACCCCAAAGGCGGTTGTTTCTGTCTAGGTACGCATGCAGTTTCTCCACTTTACATTGCTGGGAAAAGGCCATGTCAATGCATACATTCAGCCAGGGAACATGGCCTGTTTACCTATGTTCCCCTTTGCTACAGCTGTGGTCTCGTGCTTTGCAATCTCAACCTACCTCATCATGCATGTCCACATTGTAGCCAGTCATTCCTTGATAACACCCGTTGATCAGTGTTAGTCACCTGGATACTGGAGGAATTGAGGGCACAAGTTGTGAAAGAGGAGGATGAATGGCATCGAGCTATTGAGGAGGCAAGGCAGAGGGTGCATTGGGGCCCAATGCTTCCTGGTGCCAGTGTTACACAGGGAGCATGTCGGTCAGCTGGCAAGGGCACAGCTATGGGTCCCCAATCAAGCCATAAAGTCTTATCCTTGAACTCTACAACAAAGAAAGTAACCGTGTCATCATACACCAACACACCCATTTCCTCACGTCCACCATCTCCCTTTCCAGAAGCACCACGGTAGGATGCCTCTTCCAAGAGAAATTGGCTACGTGAAGCAACCTCCAGACCCAGAGCATCCTTGGAAAAATATGCAATTCCCTGACCTGCAATATATTCCTCCACCCGAAGACCTTAACATGCATAGCAGATAGCAGCCCAAGAGAGACGGATAGATACTATCATCGCAAGCTAGATATGCTACATTGACACCAATACGCAAACAGACAAGCAAGACAAACCAGTCCATAGGGTAACAGAATATGCAAGGGAATAATGGATAGATAATCACGAGAGTAAATGAATAGCAAAGGAATGAAGTGTGTTCACAATCCAAAAATCAACCTCCCTGTATGGCGGACTAGGGTCGGGTATTTGTCATTGCAGACCTTCAACCTCCTTTCGCAACTGAGACAGTGCATTCGCTTCTTGTGCTAGATTTTCTCTAGTCATCGCGATGGCATTTTGTACTTGCTGTATATCAAGTGAGGTAGGACTGTGTGAAGAACCAAGTTCGGCAAAGAAAGTCAGGGAAGATGTTTGCAAAGGAGAGAAGGGTAATGGGATGAGGGATGGATCAACTGGCTCTGGTGGGGTATTGTGACACTACATGGATAAGAGCTAGGCTGAAGAGGCATCACAAACTCCATACTTTCTTCTGCTATACTAGCATCGACAGGGACCAGTGACTGGAATATGTGTGTCCTATAGATACCAATAATGTAATAGAAAACTCACAAAGGACGTTCACCTGACCCAAGGCCGTAAGACTTCAATCTCTTTCAAAAGCTCTGATTCACGAGATTTCATCTTGGCCCTTGCCTTGTCCATCTGCTGTTGAAGGTGGTAGACTTGAGCAGATAAATATCTCCACATCAGTACATGATAGTAAGGGCCAACAAACACATGTGCATTCACTGGACACACTCTTCCTCGATCTGTAGAATGTTTTCTATATTATCTGTCTTCATGCCAGACGTTGCCTAGCTTAGGATAAAAGAAGCAGCAGTATCCACAAGAATGCGACAACATACCCGCCTTTAACTTGCAGCCGCTGTGACTAGGGCCTGTCGTTCAGCTCTCGTGGCACCAACTTGTGCAGACATTTTGCGAATGTGGTTCTCTAGTTGAACAATAGCCAACATGGCTGAAGGGGAATCAAAAGGCTCTGTGGTAAATGGACGATGCTGGAGTTCGTCATTTTGAGAAAGCAATGAAGGGGAAGGCTTGGAGGTGGGGTGGTTGAGGCACACAGTGTCTGTGTGTCAGGGCTCTTGCAATGTATGGAATGACTGCCATTACTGAATGGTGGCCTACTTTGAAGTACCTCGGGATGATGGTCGGGGGTACTGGGTGAGGGTGCTGCGAGTCTAGTTTCTTCCAGCTACCCTTTGTTATATCAAGCACTGGGACACTAAGAGCAGGGAATATATGACCTACCTTCACAAGTATACCATGGATCTCCATCTCCATCGATCTATTTCATGCACTGTTGCTCTCCAGGACACAGAGACAGTCCTTGCCTGAGATTGGCTTCACACATAAATGGACCTTTGTTGGTACTTTTTGTGCCGGTAAACGAATACAGTTTCCAGTTATTGATAATCACAAGTGCACAGCTCACATGGACATCGATTTACGAAAGGCAGTTAATGACGTTGGTCGTTTGCAAGGACAGCCTGGGGTATGCACCATTTGAAGCCCAAGCAGGGTTCATGTGCACACTACACATCAGCAGCAGTTCTCAGGGTTATCAGTACCCTTGCCCTCGCACCTTCTATTGCCTTTATGTCCCAAATTTCCTTGTCCAGGAGAACTGTTGAGTCGTAGGCTGATCGTGAGCAGGTGTAGCAACAGAAATGACCTTGATTGTCCTAGACCCATGAGGGAATAAACAGGGCTATATGCCGTGGCAGAAATGGTGGGGGTTGCATTCACAGTGCTCAGTGATGGTCTGCTATTAGGACTGCTGCTACTACTTGGATGGCAAAGACTTTTCGTCAGACAACCTTGTTTGTGATGAGGTGCACCAGAGGGGTCGAGTTCAAGCAGAGGGACTATCGTGGGGTGGGAAATAGGTTCCATAGTGGGAAGTTTGACCCCTGTGTTAGTTTTTCGCTACATGTGAGCTTGCTGACTCCCGACTGCAGTACACTACGCAACTGGCTCGACCTTCTTGTCCTTGTTGAACATTAGACACAACTGATCATGATTTCTGTTGGTATCATGAAGTAGATACTGGCATCTCATACAATGAACTCCAAGGTAGCTGAATATTCCATACTGTAGTAGACTATTCTAGAATAATGTTCTCACACAGTATAAATACCCAAGCCTATAGGGCAAGGGAAGTAATCATTATCTTATTGAGAACTCCCATGATCGAACTACTACTCTACAGGTTATGAGCCCCAGCTCACCACTATAAACAAAATTTCTATCAAATTAATGCTATCTAATAAAAACTTTGTGTCACTATGTCAGGAAGTGCTGAAGACTTTGTTAACATAACAACAAGTACAAATAATGCTAGTGGAACCAGTAGTAGGGTATGAAACCTTGGTGCTATCTCATCCTACAAGGTAGATATGCTTAAAGATAATAATTGGCATGCATGGTGGATTCAAATGCAGAAATTCCTATGCTTGCACAAGGTCTTTAAGTATGCTGAAGGTAGTTGCCCGAAACCAGAGGACGACTCAAGTAACAGTGCCAAGATTGTGGTGTGGGAAGAAGAAGACCTTATCATGCAAACCCTCATATTAGCAAATATAGATGACCAACAAATGGACCATGTTATGCATGCTGAGATGGTGGCACAAATGTGGGAAAATCTTAAAATGGCTCATCAGACACATGGCATTCAAACCACTCTCATAGCAAAGAGAGAATTGTTGAATGCCAAGTGTCCTGAGGGTGAAAATATTGCAGCACACATTAATAAACTCAAACGTATGCAGAACAACTTGTCAGCTATGGGGAAACTGGTCCCCAATGATGAGTTCAAAGATATTCTATTATTAAACATGCCAGAGTCATGGACAATGTTTACCACATCCTATATGGCAGGATGAATAGCTGGAAAGGGAGTTGATTCAGTCATGGTCAAAGAACTTACCATGGTACTAGTGGACAAATACAAATGCAGGCAGGGGACTCTGCAAGAGCAAACATTATTTACTCAAAGGAAAGTAAATAATAAATGGAAAAGAGCCTACAAAAGTCTGCAGCATCTGTGGATGTGATAACCACACTACTGACAAGTGCCATCATAAGGGGAAACCCAAATGTGGCTATTGTCAGAAGTTAGGTCATACCAAAGATGAGTGTTGGAAAAAGCACAGCAGACTGCCCAAAAAGGCTAAAGCTGGGCAGGCTAATTTTGCCACCATCACAGAATTACCTACATGCGATACACATGATGACAAGCAGGTGCTACACACAGATGGGAAAAGGACATCTGATAGTAGTAGTATACATGACACATTTACTGTATCATATGAAGGGATAGATGAATGTGTTGAGTGGTATATGTGGGTAGCTGACTCAGGAAGTACAGCACACATAGCTAAAGACAAGATAATGTTTAGGGATATGGTCCCTATACAAAAAGTGATCTGGGGTATCAGAGATCACACGATTACAGCATATGGAGTCAGGACAGTCATGCTACAGGCACAAGTAGGTAACAAAACTTCTGTCATTACCTTGTGGAATGTATTGTATACCCCTGATGCCATACATAATTTAATTTCATTAATGCGCCTCAATAAGGAGGGTGGCTCCTCCATCTCTGGGGGAGGAGAGATGAAATTATATGATCAAGACAAGAATCCATTTGCTATAGCTAAGTTACATGAAGGGATATATGAACTATGCATCTGCAGGCATGAACCTGCAGAGTGTGCATACCAGGCAAGAACCTGGGATGAATGGCACCAGCATTTTGGGCATGTTGGAGTCAAAGGACTCCAATGCCTTCAATGCAAGTGGTTAGTAAATGGACTTACCATGGTGCCATCTCCAATCATTGATTGTCCTGTGTGTATTGAAGCTAAGCAAACCTGAATCCCATTTCCAGAAAAGTCCACACTGAGAACTACACAGCCAGGTGAAATGATTCACACCAATGTGTGGGGGCCAGCTCGGACAGAAGCCCTAAGTGGGTGCACAAGATGGTACATATCTTTTATCAATGACGCAACTCGATACTGTGAAGTTAGGTTCATGGTTAATAAGGGGGAGGCATTGACTAAGTTAAAAGAGTATCTTACCTACCTCAAACACCAACTGGGTCACTGGATGAAGGTCATACATGCCAACAATGGAAAAGAGTATGTCAATAATGAGTTACTCACCTGGTGCTGTGATATGGGCATTGATTTACAAGCCACTGTGCCATACTCACCAGCACAGAACAGCATAGCAGAGCATTTTAATCGGACACTAGGTGAACTTGCTTGTGCCATGAGGATTGCAGGAAAAGTACCTGCATTCCTCTGGCCTGAAGCAATCACCCATGTGGTGTATGTTCAGAATCGATCCCACACCTGGGTGCTGGTTGGCATGACTCCATATGAGAAGTGGACAGGGCACCATCCCAATGTTTCACATTTCCAAGAGTTTGGGTGCCCTGTGTAGATCATGAATGAAGGTGTCAGTATCAACAAACTTGATGCCAAGTCTGTCAAACTCACCTTCATTGGGTTCTTGGACAGCCCTCGCACTGTCCATTTTTACGACACTTGCATGAGCTCTGTGAAAACTTCACATAATTTTTGGTTTCTAAAGGATCCTGTCAGTATGCTAAATGTCCCACCCACTTTGACAGACAGTATGCTGTGTGAGGGGGAGTTGGAGCCCAGAGACATGGCTGATGGGGACATGCAGGATACTGAGAATAATAGAGATGAAACTAAAACAGACCAAGAACACATCAACAAATGAAAACAGGCAGCTGTGGACATGAGCACTCACCAGAGAAAGAGTAAATGGCCCAGGGTAGTCAAGGACTACCAGGTGCTCAATGATCCTATGCCTGAGTTGTCAGAAAATGAAAGTGACAACTCACCTGAATTAATTTGAGACCCCGATGAGGGAGTACTCGAAGATAGCCTAGCACTGCAAGCATTTCACAATTTTTCTTGAGAAAACATGCTGAAAAAATTGAAGAAAGAGATACTCTTTTTTGACAGATGTTTTCAAAGAGAAAAGGCAATAATAACACTTTGTTTTCTTTGCATGATTGTCTCAAAAACATTGATTGATGCTAATACCCATTAGTGAAGAACCTAATGGGCATTACCATTAATTCATGTTTTTTGGCAGAAAAGACAAAGAAAACATTACATTACATTCACCTTTTTTCTTTGAAAACAGCTGAAATAAAAGAGTATCTCTTTTTTCAAATTTTTCAGCATATTTTGGGATGAAAAATTGTGAAATGCTTGCAGTGCTATGGAACAGTCAGAGTTAGTGTATGCAGTGTTAAATGAAAATGGTACCTTACCTGACAACCTGAGATTGCTGAAGGAGGCACATGACTCACCTGAATGGATGGAGTGGGAAAAAGCTGTCAAAACAGAAATAGATCAGCTACACCAAATGGGGACATGGGAACTGACAGACTTACCAAAGGGTAGGATGCCAGTATCCAACAAATGGGTTCTCATTCGGAAATACAATAAAGAAGGGAGATTAGAAAAGTATAAGGCACACCTGGTAGTGAAAGGGTACTCACAGATACCAGGGATGGACTACATGGATACATTCTCACCAGTAGTGAGGCCAGAGACAATAAGGGCAATAATAGCATTAGCAGTTTCCCAGGACTGGGAGATCCAACAGATGGACATAAAGGGGGCTTACCTAAATGGTAAGCTAAAAGAAGAAGTCTATATGAAACAACCTGAAGGCTTTGAGGATGGTACACAACACGTGTGCTGGCTGATAAAAACATTGTATGGGTTAAAACAATCTGGAAGAGAGTGAAACATCAAACTCAATAGACAGTTAGTGAAAGGTGGATTCAAGTGCCTATGGTCAGACCCTTGTGCATATGTCCAGTGGACAACAGAAGGAATAGAAATCATTACCATATGGGTAGATGATCTCTTACTGTTCACATTGGGACAGGGGCTTATGACATCACTAAAAGCACAACTGCAATCTATGTTCAAAGTTACTGACCTCAGAGACCCAAAGAAAATTGTCAGTATAGAAATCACACATGATCGGGCCAAAGGAACATTGTTCATAGGGCAGACATGATACATAGATTCTATACTATGGGTGCAGGGATTAGAGAGTGCAAATAGTGTGAGGACACCAGCAGACATGAAGGTTCAGATGTTCCCAGAGCAGGAATGGGAGGAAGTGACTAACCAAAATAAGTACACTTCCCTGATTGGATCTTTGATGTATGCCATGGTTGCCACATGGCCTGACATTGCCTATGCCATAAATAGACTGGCCTCATTTACAGCAAACCCAGACCTAAGACATTGGGTTGTGGCCAAATGAATACTGAGGTACCTACAAGGAACAAAGGACTACAGCATAATGTATTGTGCAAAGAAAGGTGATACTGCTACCCAAATATTCCAAGGGTATGTAGACACAAGCTTTGCTAATACTGAGAACCATGCATCTGTCATGGGCTATGTATTCTTAGCTCAAGGGGGAGCCATTGTTTGGGGCTTGAAGAAGCAAACCTTAATTGTGCTGTCAACAACCAAAGCAGAATATGCTGTGCTGGCTAAATGTACTCGAGAGTGTGTATGGCTATGAAAGCTATATGCAGAACTAAAGAAGGTTGGGACTTCAGGCAGAGGACTAGGAAGGGAACCTGTAGGTATCCTCAGTAGTCTGGCAAGCTACTATATTATTAGTATGTACCTGTAGGTATCTACAGGGTGTCAATAATTAGGAATGAACCTAAGTAAATGGTACTCACCCTCAGTAGTCTGGCAAGCTACTGAGGGACTAGGAAAATTATCTAGTGCTATGTCCGATGCAAGGTACTTATGTAAGCAAGCAAACACATGCCAACAATGGCCAGTTGCATATTCTCCAACAAGAACTAGGGTACAGACAAATAGAGCCTACTAAGATACTGACAGACAGCGAGGGAGCCCAAGCTCTAGCATACAATCCTCAGTTTCATGCCCAGACGAAACACTTTGACATATCTCATCACTACATGCATGAGAAGATCGACCAAAAGAAGGTTGAGATTTGTCATTGTCTGGACAGGTACCAAACAGCAGATATATTTACCAAAGCACTACCTAGGGACAAGCATGAGAGGCATACCCAAGAGATGGGTATGACCCTGGCTTGAGGGGGAGTGTTGGTATCACGAAGTAGATACCAGCATCTCATACAATGAACTCCAAGGTAGCTGAATATCCCATACTGTAGTAGACTATTCTAGAATAATGTTCTCACACAGTATAAATACCCAAGCCTATAGGGTTCATTATCTTATTGAGAACTCCCACAATCGAACTACTACTCTACAATTTCTCAGCTAATAGAAATGGAGAACTGTGATGCTTTCAAGCACTCTATGTATCAGGCGCATTCAAGATTCATTGTGTATCATTGTGGGTTTTCAGTGGCTAATACATTGGTTGTCCATTCATAGTCTCATGATCAGGTGATGGCTCGACATCGTCATCAGGAAATCTGACCATGGTTTGCACATAGGCAACTGTATGGTTACTAGTTCCACTCGAGACCTCAGAGGAAGATGTTACACCCACCTCCCCCATATAGGAGTGCCCATATGGAGCTTGCAACAGGTTGTGATAGAATGGAATTGCTCATTGGCTGGAGTCAAGGATCAACAGCCTGTAGTGAAGGTATGTATATTAAATGAATGTTCAATGGGTTTTTGTTATCCCCTCTCTCATACAATACATATGTGAATTCAGGGATGCCTCTATGGTGATGCAGATGTCACCAACTCAGCATTGCAGCTCCAACTGCAGACTTCGCAGGAACACACCAATTCGACGTTATTGACCACAATCATTATGCCTTCGTATCTGACCTGGAGATACTGAGCAGTTTCATCACATCACTGGAGAGTGCACAGATATCAGGTGCTGAGGAGCTTGTCCCCACACACTTGTTGCTGACATCGTCTGCAGAAGAACAGCCTGGATATTGTCAGCAGGCAACCCCAGCTGTATCTGGCCATCTGTCAGTCATTATGCAGCTCTGCACCCTGTCATCATTCTCCTTGCTAGAGCCATTGCACTCGCCTTCCAGAAGACTGTTTACTTTGCATCTGGAAAAGGACCAGCCTATCATCTGGCTGTCCCTTATAGTGGGTCCCGTACCTCAGGAACTTTCCTCATCTGCACCCATCCCCATGCTATATGACCCTGATCTTGAGGTGAAATATAACATGGATCCCACTAGTCTCATCCTCTTTGCCATTGAACTTTTTGATATTAGAAAAGATAGGGAGGAAAGCATTTGAGTGCTCTGTCCAAGCCCACCTCCCATCTGCCACTATGAAGTTAGTTACACATTACCTCCCACTGCATATATCCTTGAGCCATGTGAAAGAGGCTGAAGAAAACACACAGGGGACTTTATCTTACTATGTGCAATGTATCAGTGGCACTGCCAGACTAGGGCAACTGTATTTGGAAGCTGGACTCCTCCATCTCGAAGGTGCCACTTCTGTCATGCTCTCCACTTCATATGCAACATTATCATCAATTCATGTTCCAGCACAACCCCAACCTGAAAAATGGTGCAGAGGTGTGGCAGTGAGACAGAGATGCTGCAAGTCATTATTTTGACCACACATGTGTGATGAACTTGGATCTTGACATCCCAGTGATTATGGACAAAAGGAGTGGACAAACCAGATCAGTGCATGAACTCGAAATGCCTTCATTGGATATCCCACACCACCACTCTGCCTCAGCGAGCACCTACTCTGACAAAGGGTCCATGTACTCGGAACAGGAGAGAGTTGTCTGATGAAAAAGACAGGAATGGGTGAAGGACAAGTTGATCTTCATTGACGATGTCCAGGGTAAGGACAATATGGATAATGCCTGGTACTTGTATGTCCCTAGTCTCATAGGAGTGGGAACAGCATTACTGGTCGTTGGGGTTATTGGTGCTCTTAGCTTTTCATCCTGGAGGTGGAATCAGGGGTCTTGATTCTCTTTCTCACTGGGATAGTCTGTGCTCGGTCTGATATATACTATCGACTGCAAATCCACTGCTATCTCATGCTGTCGTGGTGCATTGGTTGAATAATATATATTGTCTCTTTCACTGGCTTGCAGGGTGGATGTTGATGGCTCCCAATGCATCACTGCTCAGATCTTTTCATCTTTACAGAGAAATGGTTGAGCTGATGGCAAATGTATAATTCAATGCCTGCTACTGTTCAGTTGTCCAGGTGTGCCAGGGAGGGAGAGGAATTGTGACTCCACTGGTTCGACCACAATATCCTGGTGACCATGTTCAGAGCCCAATGATGACCATGCAAACTTCTGGGAGACAAAAGAGCGCAGCATTACCAGTTGGTGACTCTGCTCATCTTATCTTATATATTAGCAGGCATGGCCTGTGAGAACCCCCATAGGCACGCACCTCCACTCGGTCCCTTGCCTTTGTGGGTCATTGCAACTCAGGTCTGGCCATGAGAATTGCCTTTTGGGCGCATGAAAAACCATGTGGTTTTCAATCTCAGTCCAAGCCACCCAACCTTAATCTTACACTTATCTTATTAGATTATTAGATATTGTCTGTGTCCATGTGAGCACTTGCTGCCCATATCTGCTGGATCTGAGCCTGTTTTTGAGTGATCTGCATGCCTGGTGATTTCCCAATGATGTTTGGAGGCTGAACATGGCCTGATCAGTCCAGTCTGGAAGGGTTTGAGCCTGACTTTGGCATGATTTGGCAAGATAATTACAAATTCAGCTGCTTTTTCAATGGGTGAGTCTGCTGCAGACAAACACAGATGAATTAGACTGCTTCTAGCTTTCCTGATGATACTGACAGTCCCAAACCTGGGACACCCAACATTTTCCCTGTGAGATAAGCCATTCCATGGCATATATCACTGTGTTTATTTATAGCATTCTAATGTTGAAACCCATGTTTATGAATCATATGTTTAGACAGATATGTACATATATATTGGTCTCAAATGTAGTAATCAACAAGTTGAGAGCCACTGTACAATGGGGGACCCACCTGTCACATGTGGCACACTGTAGTGGCTGCACAATGCTACATGGCCAAAATTGTTTTTTGCAGATGGAGGGAAATAGGGAATGCAAGAAATTGATGGGCTGAGTAGATCATCAGATATTTATAATTTCAAGTCTCTCAGCATTCTGAATTCATTGTATAATACAAATTTATAAAGCACACACTGAAACTAAACAACTGGCTTAAAGCATACATGCCACTGGTTCCCATGAACCATCTGGGACATATCCAGCTCCATACCCCTGCCCTTTGGAATAACTGCTGTGGTCCACATGGAATAAAATGACCCCCAGAATGTGGGAGGTATCCAGAGCAACAATCTCCCCTTAGGACCTCTGACCCAGCCATCATTGAAAAGCTTGACTGGTTGATGCCACACATTCACCTGCTGTGGGATGCCATCAAGGAGTTGTTGACTGTCATGCAGTGCCTGTGAAGGGTCTGATGAAAAGCAGATTGAGAAGGCTTGGAAAAACCCAGGTTAGTTCATTGAAGTCAGAAAACATGACTAGTTGGCAAGAGTCACCTGTGTGTGCCCCTCCCTCAGCATCCCAGATCCTCACTGTCTTGTCATAGGACCCTGACACTATCCTCTTGCCATCAGGGGAGAATCCAACTGACCAGACCCCACTGGTGTGCCCCTCAAGTGCACCTCCTATCTGTGCCCCTCCCTCTGCATCCCAGATCCTCACTGTGTGGTCATGGGACCCTGACACTATCCTCTTGCCATCAGGGGAGAATCCAACTGATGAGACTAGACTGGTGTGCCCCTCAAGTGCACCTCCTATCTGTGCCCCTCCCTCTGTATCCCAGATCCTCACTGTCTTGTCATCAGACCCTGACACTATCCTCTTGCCATCAGGGGAGAATCCAACTGATGAGACCTGACCAGTGTGCCCCTCAAGTGCACCTCCTATCTGTGCCCCTCCCTCTGCATCCCAGATCCTCACTGTCTTGTCATAGGACCCTGACACTATCCTCTTGCCATCAGGGGAGAATCCAACTGACCAGACCCCATTGGTGTGCCCCTCAAGTGCACCTCCTATCTGTGCCCCTCCCTCTGCATCCCAGATCCTCACTGTGTGGTCATGGGACCCTGACACTATCCTCTTGCCATCAGGGGAGAATCCAACTGATGAGACTAGACCAGTGTGCCCCTCAAGTGCACCTCCTATCTGTGCCCCTCCCTCTGCATCCCAGATCCTCACTGTCTTGTCATGGGACCCTGACACTATCCTCTTGCCATCAGGGGAGAATCCAACTGACCAGACCCCACTGGTGTGCCCCTCAAGTGCACCTCCTATCTGCACCCCTCCCTCTGCATCCCAGATCCTCACTGTCTTGTCATAGGACCCTGACACTATCCTCTTGCCATCAGGGGAGAATCCAACTGACCAGACCCCACTGGTGTGCCCCTCAAGTGCACCTCCTACCTGTGCCCCTCCCTCTGCATCCCAGATCCTCACTGTCTTGTCATAGGACCCTGACACTATCCTCTTGTCATCAGGGGAGAATCCAACTGATGAGACTGGACTGGTGTGCCCCTCAAGTGCACCTCCTATCTGTGCCCCTCCCTCTGCATCCCAGATCCTCACTGTGTGGTCATGGGACCCTGACACTATCCTCTTGCCATCAGGGGAGAATCCAACTGATGAGACCCCACTGGTGTGCCCCTCAAGTGCACCTCCTATCTGTGCCCCTCCCTCTGCATCCCAGATCCTCACTGTCTTGTCATGGGACCCTGACACTATCCTCTTGCCATCAGGGGAGAATCCAACTGACCAGACCCCACTGGTGTGCCCCTCAAGTGCCCCTCCTATCTGTGCCCCTCCCTCTGCATCCCAGATCCTCACTGTCTTGTCATAGGACCCTGACACTATCCTCTTGCCATCAGGGGAGAATCCAACTGATGAGACCTGACCAGTGTGCCCCTCAAGTGCACCTCCTATCTGTGCCCCTCCCTCTGCATCCCAGATCCTCACTGTCTTGTCATGGGACCCTGACACTATCCTCTTGCCATCAGGGGAGAATCCAACTGATGAGACTAGACCAGTGTGCCCCTCAAGTGCACCTCCTATCTGTGCCCCTCCCTCTGCATCCCAGATCCTCACTGTGTGGTCATGGGACCCTGACACTATCCTCTTGCCATCAGGGGAGAATCCAACTGACCAGACCCCACTGGTGTGCCCCTCAAGTGCACCTCCTATCTGTGCCCCTCCCTCTGCATCCCAGATCCTCACTGTCTTGTCATAGGACCCTGACACTATCCTCTTGCCATCAGGGGAGAATCCAACTGACCAGACCCCACTGGTGTGCCCCTCAAGTGCACCTCCTATCTGTGCCCCTCCCTCTGCATCCCAGATCCTCACTGTCTTGTCATAGGACCCTGACACTATCCTCTTGTCATCAGGGGAGAATCCAACTGATGAGACTGGACTGGTGTGCCCCTCAAGTGCACCTCCTATCTGTGCCCCTCCCTCTGCATCCCAGATCCTCACTGTGTGGTCATGGGACCCTGACACTATCCTCTTGCCATCAGGGGAGAATCCAACTGATGAGACTGGACTGGTGTGCCCCTCAAGTGCACCTCCTATCTGTGCCCCTCCCTCTGCATCCCAGATCCTCACTGTCTTGTCATGGGACCCTGACACTATCCTCTTGCCATCAGGGGAGAATCCAACTGACCAGACCCCACTGGTGTGCCCCTCAAGTGCACCTCCTATCTGTGCCCCTCCCTCTGCATCCCAGATCCTCACTGTCTTGTCACAGGACCCTGACACTATCCTCTTGCCATCAGGGGAGAATCCAACTGACGAGACTAGACCAGTGTGCCCCTCAAGTGCACCTCCTATCTGTGCCCCTCCCTCTGCATCCCAGATCCTCACTGTCTTGTCATAGGACCCTGACACTATCCTCTTGCCATCAGGGGAGAATCCAACTGATGAGACTAGACCAGTGTGCCCCTCAAGTGCACCTCCTATCTGTGCCCCTCCCTCTGCATCCCAGATCCTCACTGTCTTGTCATAGGACCCTGACACTATCCTCTTGCCATCAGGGGAGAATCCAACTGACGAGACCCCACTGGTGTGCCCCTCAAGTGCACCTCCTATCTGTGCCCCTCCCTCTGCATCCCAGATCCTCACTGTGTTGTCATAGGACCCTGACACTATCCTCTTGCCATCAGGGGAGAATCCAACTGATGAGACTGGACTAGTATGGCCTTGTATTGCAAGTTGAACAGCTGGCCAATCTTTAAGCCCTCCTATAGAAACTCCAACTAGGCAAGAAAATTTCGGCAAAAGCATTCTTGAAAGCATGGTGTTCGAGGGTGTGAATGACAGTGCAGATACATAGAGGTGTGGGGTGCTGTGTGAAATTATGCCACCAAAATTCTGCAGAAACTTGATCCCATCTCGTGCAAATGTCAAGGTATTGTCAAAACCACTTGTATCCTTGGACTTCAAATTAGATGAGATAAAGGCATCACTATGTTCACCCACCTTTAGCCATGCTATAGTGGACGCCAGAGCTCTCGTAGCATGTCCGAGTCCACTGAGAAGGCTCAGCGTCTCAAACCAAAACAACAGCTTTTCACACCCAACAATACCCTCTACCAGTTTTGCAAGCCTCGAGTCAAACTCCGTTTTTTCCAGATGGTGGGTCCAATGTTGACACGAATAAGATAGATTGGGAGTGATATTTTTGCTGACTCTATCCTGCAAGCCAGTGACCTCAGAGTTGCTGCAGTAAGAACTCTCCAATCCACAAATGTTAAATTTAAGGTCATTGCGAAGGGTCTGCAACGATGCGAAGGCGAGGAGCTTGTGCATGGTAGATGCACCAACGAAGTACAACCCGCTCCGTGTGCGATCAGCGAGGAAGTCATAAAATGATGCATGGAGAGGTCGGACGACTGAACACCTGTCCGCAATCCCGCTCAACAGCGGGGCCATGAATTCGAGAATGATAATCATGTCAAAATGGTCTTCCTCTGGGGGGAAGTGACTGCGCATCTTATTCAAGGCGTCCAGTGGCAGAGGTACAGACGTCGACATGATCTGTTGCATCACGGAACCAAATCGTGCGAGTGTGATGTCATCTTGCGGCACAGTGTCCGACAAGATTGTTTTATACATGACGTCCAACAAGGTTCCCCCAGCTCCGCGAGGAGGGAACACCACCTCGTTGTAGCGCTCCATTATCGTCCGACCTGGCCTATTGGGCTTGATGAACTTGCAGGCTAGACGAGCCCATTCAAATAGACCATCTGATTTTTGAGCAATGCTCCGAATTTCTGTGGCTCTAATCACCGCATGACCCTGAAACTCGTTGGAAACATAGAGTCGGATGTCGTTCTCGGCCACTTGTGCGGATATGGCATCCAACAAGATAGTCTTCACGTGCAGAGCGGTGCTCAGGACACGTTCGATATCGGGTAGCGTTCTGGATGTGAGAAGGATGCGGAAGTTGGAAGGCAGGTGGGCAGCTTCAGCTGAGGTGAGTAAAGATAGTAAGTGCTCCCTTGAGGTGTCCGACCCGCTTTCATCAAGGGCATCTATCACCACGACCACATTCCCAATGATCATCCCGTCAGCCTTAGACAACGGCTCCAAAATCAGTCGCTGCCACTGTTGCGTCACGTCAGGTGTAGTCTTGAGGGAGCGGTCGCTTGCGACGATGTCCGCCAGTGCGTGCCGAAATGCTGGCTCTCGGTCAGCCAAATCACGAGCGATGGTCGTCAGAATCTTCTCCTCCCGGCGTTCACTGTGCCTGTCACGAGCAAAACAAAAGCAAGACCCAAGTCCTCCCACGTCCTTGACCCATGATGCAATTGTATGCGCAATGGCCGATTTTCCCCTTCCGGCCTGCCCGTGAAGCCACAAGATGCGCGGAGCGTTGACGTCAGGATCCTGAATCCAGTTCATGATTTCCCGCAAAATCTCCGTCCTCGTACCTTCGAGACATTTCTTCGTCAGGTTGAGGCCCGCGCCATCTGCGTAGGCCATGCCGTCGAGATTCGAGTCTTCAGACATGCGAGTCAAGTATTCTGTTATGCGGTATGTGCTAACTTGAATGTCCCGAACGGCACGATCGCGGTATTGTTGCATGAGGTTGTCTAGGGTCTTCACGTAGACATCGACGACGGTCTGCGTCTCGGAGAAAATATTCTTTCCCAATCTTCTCCCTGAAGACGCGTTGTGTAAAGATATGGAAGCCGAGATGAAGATTACATAACCCACAGAAGCTGGTTGTTGCAGAATAGTTGCTGATGAACCACGCAGAGTCGCTCATCGCTCGCGCGATCCTTGCGAGGGTATCTCTCATTTTGTCGATACTGTCGATACTTTCATCTTCCGTAAGAAATTCGTATACGCCTCGCACCCTGTTGAGGAGATCGGACACCGCATTGTCGACGTTCGCTTGATTGATAACCAGCTATAGACGACTATGTGAGACACGATACGAAAAATGCCAGTAGTAAGTAGAAACAAACCTGAGAAGCAGCAGTTAAAATTCCTAGCGCAGCCTGGGCATAAGGATGGACCTGGTGCACGCATGCGATCACTGCTTGGATGCAAAGCATGAAATACTTACGTTGGCAAGAGTGGAAACCACTTGGTTGAAAACTTTGAAAGGTTTGAGATATGTATCACTCAAATTTTGAATTCCGGACAACGTAGTGTCGGCATTACCGACGGCGGCTACAACACCTTGTACGATACGCGGGATTGAATGAATGCCGTCGAATTTTTCTACTGCGGCATCGATATCCTTACCAGCCAATGCTGGCGTGAGTGCCGGTTCTGGTTCGGCCATTGACTTTTCAGCCTGTCCAACAGAATCACTTGATTATTGTGTAACTGAACGTCACAGATCACTTACGTTCCTGAGTGGAACTGTGGGGACCTTCTCTTGTTGCTCTTGCGCTCCTCCACTAGTACTTGTTGCAACAACCTGTTCAGTGGTCATCATCAGGTTAATGGGATGGGAGAGATCACAAACATCCTGCTCTAGAGTTGCCTGAAACTGTTCTTGTTCCTCCTGAGCTCCTCCACTGGTCCTTGTATGAGCGATTTCTGTCGCGGTAGGGGTCGAAGGCCTGTGGTTCAATCGCTTGAAGATGCGCCCCATTTTGGCCAGCGGGGTCATACTCGGTGTGAAATGCCTCGCGCGAGCCTCAGAAGGTCCTGGCGACTGCTTCTTTGCAGATCGATAAGTACATATCGGTGAAGGGATGGTTTACACACCGTAGCAAGGCCGTCCGTCGAATTAGATGTCTTCGCAAATCCGAAAAGACGACGTTTCTTTGACTGTGTTCTAGCCATTGAGAAATAGGTATATCACAGATTGGAACTTTGGTTTGAGGTTGAGCGTAAGCGAAGGAGTGGTGTTCGAGATTAGACGCCTTGAACACGCTGCAGTTGGCGCATGGACTAGCACTGCAGTGGGTTTCCTCGTGGCCCACATGTATCGCTTCGAACCTCATTCCCGCTCTTCCTCGACGCAGCACTTCTTCGACGCTCATCTGCCTTCCATAGTAGTGCCAAACTCGATCCATCTACCCCAACCATGTACATCCTGGTGAGCCATGATTAATTGATGGCATTGATAGACGTGGACGTATCCCCTTGACGGATGCTATGACACAGCTTATGATAAAATGTTGGGACGAGTCAAAATCATGGAATATATCTTTGGTCCCAGACTACGCAGCGGGTGTCTGAGAGCTGGCAAGAGTTGGATTTGATTGTTATGCTGGGAGTTTGGACAGCTACACACGAATGCGGGCAGCGGCGAGCAGTGTGTCGCTTTTTGCGGCTTACAGGCCGTCCACAGGTATGCACTACCATTCCCTGTTCCGGTCCTCGTATACATTGTCTTCTAACCTACTGACTGTCACGGACGGCGATCTTGTACAGAGACAACGCGCTCCTGTGGTCGTGCGTGCAGACTGTGATTCAAGGTCGATCCGTTGAACATGTTACAGTAAATATTCTTGAGGAACGGCGTTTTTCTCTATACGACGCTACTTCGAACACCGGTTGATCAACCAGGATGACATGGCTGTGGTACAGTTCTCGCTGTCGAACGTCCCTCTCTGTTAGGGTACGTGTCCCCCAGAATCGATGGTATTCCGGTGACACCCTGTACCAGCGCAACTTGTATGGTAAGAACATGGTCCCCAACATATACCCACCATAGATGCCCCTTACATGGCGGCCGACCACATACGTTGTCATCCGAGCTCGTGAGACTTTTTGAAAGAGTTCCCACTGATGATGCGGGTCTCGTCGATGAAAGTTCCGGGAGGCACAACCTTTAATGATGCTACGGACCAGGATCAACTCGTCAGCATGCCACCTCCACATTCACCGCAAGGTCTCGCCTGTCCATTTTCCCAACCTCATAGCCGACAAAGTCCTAGAGGCCGCAAAGACCACTCTCGGAGACAACTTCAAGGAAGTGTCATCTCGCAGTCCCGTCCAGGAAATATGCATTTCCTTCTATACACGATGGTCCAGACATAGGGCCAGATTTCCTTGCGTTGCGCGTCGTCGCATTCCATATCGACCAGCATCCTGCCGGCGACAGCACATATGTACATACATGCGCCACAACATAACAGCTGGCGTCTGTCCAGATCACAAAATTAACGGCCTTGCACGACTGGAAGAGTATCTCAACGCCCAAGAGCAGTGCGCAACCTGGATTAGGTTCTTTGTTGGGTTTGACGATCGTGAGGAGAAAGGTCACATTTATGTGTGCACTGACTGAAGATCTCCTCCTCAATGAATGACGACGCTTGGAAGTCATTCACATTCTGCTTGGGATAATCCAAGTAAATCATGGTCATTTCGCAAACGCAGGTGTGACCCCCAATAGTTCATCGTTGCGTTAGGCATTAGTGGTGTAGCGGTAACATTAGGTCTTCCCATGGCCTAGCTCTGGGTTTGACTCCTGGCTGATGCAAATATTGCATTTGAGGAGTGATTTGCTGGTTGTGCTTGCAATGGGTTATTGGGGATGTCCGCCGTAAAGGCATCACCAATGCCCCATGGCAAAGCAAATACCTGTGATGACTTTTTTCCCCCTGTCAAGTATCAGAAATGCTGAGAATAGGTTGTCTGCCAATGGTAAGTGAGCTGGGGACACCAAAGAATTGTGTCAAAGGCCATTCTCATATTTAATCATTACCTGGCGGAGTACATACATCAACTTAGTTTAGGTGACTGAGATGAAGCGAGGGAAGGCACCGGGTGGGTACTATCAGGATGCTTATTATTGGTTGTTCGTCACTTTCTTTCTAAACATCAAGCACGACATATCCATCGTTTTCGCAATATGGTGTAAAGATATCGGAAGTTGGATCGGGGAGTTATGGAGGCATCACTGGTTCAAGTGTTCGAAGTACTTCTTCCAGGTGTCTCGACTAAGGATGTGTACCGCAAAATTCCCCGCATCGACTATGGCCCAACCGTTGTGTGCCCGCCTCTTAGGGCCTGGCGGAAGGCGAATGGGGGTATCCATCGTGAGCAGCTAATAAAACGCACTGAGTAATCGAGTACAGGGGTAAAAGTTACGAAGTGGGCTTACAGTCTTCCGGACGGATCGTACAACAGCTGCAATCGACCCGCGATTCTCAGTGCCTTCCTTCACCTGCATCCTGGAGTTTAGCGGACAGAAGGTAAGACATAGACGCGTATTTTACCTGTGCAATGACGACCCAATTCCATATACTACCCACGGCGTCCTGGTCGATACCTTCCCCCGCGTACGTTCTTCCCCGTTTTCTGCGACCCTGTGGAGCCCGTTTCGGCAGTGGTAGTCCTGGCGGAGGTGCAATTGATTCACGCACGTCCAGCGTGGATGGCTCCAAGAGGGGAGATTGGATTAAGTTTATGTACAGTTGTCTGATGGGATCCGGTAGATTGGGCGGAAACTCTTGTACTTTAGGTGTGAGATGGGGCGGCGTTTGTTTTTGATACGCGGGTTCTGGGTCCACGAACCATGGTGACGCTGCTGGGTTGGTTGACAGCAGACGTGTCACCGTGTGAGATACGCCCTTCCTTGGGGTCAGCGAGATGGTTCGTAGTGCAGCTTGCATTGATCAAAAGGCCGAAGCAAGGGCAGTAATATTCCAAGAAAGGCAAGTGCTGGTGACTAATAAAGCACTGCAAGCATTTCACAATTTTTCTTGAGAAAACATGCTGAAAAAATTGAAGAAAGAGATACTCTTTTTTGACACATGTTTTCAAAGAGAAAAGGCAATAATGACACTTTGTTTTCTTTGCATGATTTACTAAAAAACATTGATTGATGCTAATACCCACTAGTGAAAAACCTAATGGGCATTACCATTAATTCATGTTTTTTGGCAGAAAAGACAAAGAAAACATTACATTATATTCACCTTTTTTCTTTGAAAACAGCTCAAATAAAAGAGTATCTCTTTTTTCAATTTTTTCAGCATATTTTGGGATGAAAAATTGTGAAATGCTTGCAGTGCACTGCAAGCATTTCACAATTTTTCTTCAGAAAACATGCTGAAAAAATTGAAGAAAGTGATACTCTTTTTTGACAGCTGTTTTCAAAGAGAAAAGGCAAAAATAATATTTTCTTTTCTTTGCATGACTTTCCACAAAACATTGATTGATGGTAATACCCATTAGCATAGAAGCTAATCAGCACTACCATCAATTCATTTTTTTGCACAGAAAAGACAAAGAAAACAACATATTATATTTGCATTTTTTATGTGAACACAGCCCAAATAAAAGAGTATCTCTTCTTTCCATTTTTTCAACATATTTTGGCAAGAAAAATTGTGAAATGCTTGCAGTGAAAGGTTTGGGTCATTTTACTATTATTAGGCGATCCAGATGCTGTCGAAGAGGTTGCATTCCAGAGCAGTGCCAACTGCAACCGGCTGCTGTCCCGGACACCACGGAAACTGAAAGCCCAGGCGGCCTCTCCCTCATCACAGAAGGTGTGGCCTCTCCCATTCTCCCGCCTGCCGACTACTCAGCTCTAAAGAGGCTCAGCTGGCGGCCTGGGCAGTCACCTCGGTGTCGTCTCCTGTACTCTTCTCATCGTAGGACGTATCATCGGTACACCTCCTCCATTCTCTCCAGTACTGGCTCTCCCGGTGCATCTCTCCTCCTCTGGGTACTCGGGTTCATCCTATCCTTCTGCAGCCTATTCATATGGCTCGAGTTTGGCACCATATTCCCAAAGAGCGGCGGGGAAAAGGTGGTCACTGCAAGCGGTTGCATCGTACGCTTTTATTCTTTATCTAAATGCCATCACTCACCGATTCGCCCACTGCAATTAGGTATTTGCAAGCAAGTACGTCCATCTACGCGATGCGCGCTTGCCCTCATGCCCTTCCTAGCATCCTTGTCGCAGCGGGCAAGACAGCCACGACGTGGTCAGAGCGTGGTATCGCTCTTGGAGGCGTGTATTCTCCGTTGGCGTCTGTTATCTGGCCCTGACCCGAATTTCTCTCAGTCATCTTCTTTGTCACCATCCTACACGGCCTCACACCACAGACAGGCGTGCGCATTATGAATGTGTGTACTGTAGATCCCGACTCTAATCTCTACTCAACCTTATAACTCAGATTCTTGCTGCCTTTAAAATCGCCATCCTTGTCTTTATTGTCGTATCAGGCTGGGTAGTCTTATCCGGCAGAACGAGTATCCAGGACCCGCATGCTAACTTCCGCAATGCGTTCGTGGGTAGCTCAACGAGTAGTAATAGCGTGAGTCTTTTTCGCTCTCTTTTCCTTCCACGACTCATTCTTCTCGCTCCCTTCGCTTCACCTTTCCTGTACTTCCTCTGACTCAAATTCCGCGAACGCGACTTCCCCACGCATACACCCGTTATAGTACGCAACAGCCACGTTTAAAGTTCTCAACGCTTATGCTGGCTGGTCCAACGTCAACTACGTCCTCAACAATGTCCTTTACCCCGTCCGAACACTCAAAATTGCTGGCCCGCTCTGGCTAGGCATATGTACGTTGTTGTATATCCTTGCAAATGTGGCGTACTTCGCTGCCGCGACTAAGGTGTGTTTCACATTTCCACGTACTCTCCATTGCAATACGACTTGGTGGGGGGCGTATTTACTGGCATTGCAACCGTTCCAGACTGAAATCGAAGACTCGGGTGTCACAGTTGCAGCGCTGTTCTTTAAAAACGTGTTCGGAACGACAGCTGAAAGAGCGCTCTCAGTTTTCGTTGCGCTGAGTGCGTTGGGAAATGTGATTACTGTGGTGCGTGTTACACATCGTCCACATATATGCATTACCCTTCTTGTTGAGTGTGCGTACAGACCTTTGCGGCTGCACGTGTGAATCAAGGTGTGTTATCCCCGTCCCGCTCCATATCCTCCTGTTCCGTCATTACAGAGGCCTTCCGCTCCTGTTTGCAATACAATCGTTTACTAAATTCCCTTTCCAGAACTTGCTAAAGAAGGCATCCCTTTACTCCTGGGAAATAAATTCTGGGCGTCCAATTGGCCGACGGGGAAATCCCCCTTGCCAGGTTTGGTTGCACATTTGATTCCTTCCGTGTGTCCTCCCCTACATCCAGCGTCGGAATTATGGCTAACGCAAGCGACGTTCATAGGTCATTGTAATCCTTGCACCCCCAATGTCTGTAGCATACCCGTTCATATTAGACATCGAAGGATATCCTATGCAGATTATCAATTTCTTCATTGTAGTTGTACGTGTTCGTTCCCTCGGCTCTGTTCTCTTCTGTTTTTTATAAAATATGTCAGGGTCTATTTTATTTGCGCTGGAAAAAACCGCATTTAGAAAGACCATTCAAAGGTGCGCTGTTTCTGATATGTCGGTGAGCAATCCCATATCAACGACTCACGAAATGAACAGTATGGTGGCCTCTTGCGGTGTTTTACCTCCCTGCTGCATTTCGTATGTCTTTCCCGTTTTTGACCTGAGATGACATGTGATTTGAGGGGTACTCTGGCTGCTATAGTGATGATCGCCCCATTTTTACCACCTAGAAACGGTGTTGGGGATTCTCCACATACCGAACTGGCTCTAAGAAATGGGCCGACAGCTGTCCTGTGATTTTCGGTTCAAGTACAAGAACAAGGGGCAGGTTTAGGACAAGGCGGAGGCACAACCTGACTGCCCTATTTACCTGCTCACGATGGGTGTACGAGCGGGCATTGTCGTCTGCATAATTTCGTTTCTACTCGGTGAGGCCAGCTCTCCACCCAGAGACAGTGCAACCGACCACCGCCACGACCCCTACAGGCACTGCAGGGTCGTTGTTTACTCACCAGATTGCAGACTCACTCACACTTTGGAAGTCACCCGTCACGGACGAGCATCTTTGGACCGCAGCCTTGTACTACTCTGTGCTCACAAAGGCACCTATAGAGTTATTATACATTCTCCTCGCCATCGTCGCATTGGGAGGCGTCACTATCTTTTGGAGCTTCCGCGATGGGGAAGCAGGCAATCTCATGTTTGATGGAGGCAGTATAGGTGAGCATTATGCTACCACTTCCACAACATTTAATGCTTGGTGGTGTGCCCCGTCTAATTCGTACTAGCGCCACCACTTCAGTCCTCTATGGTACCACAGTGATGATGTACCTCTACTCCGTTATCCCCAGTGCGTTTGAGTTGGTCTGCATTCGATTTACGCTGACGAATCCGTCTCCTCCACATCCAGACGTGGTAGCCAAGTTTTCGTCCCTCCCATGCCAACAAATCGACGAACCCTTCCCCCGCGTTCTACGGTTCCCGACGCTTGAGCTCGCCTCCAATCATCTTATCTGCAGTGTCGCACTCACCGGTGTCCTTATCCTTCAGGCGCCAGGTGGTGGGCTGAGCTGTCCGATGGAGATGATGAACCAACATATCTCGAGGAAAAATCAGAGGGGCCCAGTACACCTGCCGAGGAACCCGTATCCTAACCACATGCTCCGATACCCACACTCTAGTGCTGTTAGCGCCCTCTCTGCATTGACGAATGAACAAGGAACCTCCGTTCTGCCCCTTCGATCTGATTCGACGGGCTTTACAATTCATGTCATATCTTGAGGTTTAGTGCTATTCCACGATCCACCTATCTTCGGCTTCTCGCAGTCATCCCGCATACTCTTTGATTCCTTTCGTGCGCTTTCGATGTCCATAGCAGCTGACATTACCACGATGGTGTATTTCACTATCCGCATCTCCTAAATCAATATACCATCCATACCCCATAACCGTATCATTCACGGATCGATTAAGTTGTGATTGCATTAAGTGTCTAAGGGATGCGTATGTACAAGCCTGCTAATCCATTACTCCTGTACGATATCTTCTTTTCGAGGCCTTGAATCCATCTTGATCTCCTTGCCCTGAACGATAATCGTTCGTGCCTCCTCATCAACCTCGATGCCTGTCCACGCGGTTCCAGTGAGCCCTGCGTATTCGGGACACGTTTAAACGGAAGCGAGCAGAACTTACCAAGCCCTTCCTCTTTAATCAACCCCAACACATGTTCAAGTTCCACATACCCATCTTGGTCAACTTCCAGCTTCTGGATCACAGCTTGAATAACTTCATCATCCGGGCGATGTTTGATAACCGTGAGCGCTTTTTCAACATCTTCAACTGGGATTCGACCTGAATCTGCAGAAATCATCTGTAATGAGCTTCCCACGCAGGCGTCGTAATCTTGCAGTTGCGCGTCGATCTTGGTGAGCATGGTTCGAATGCGCTGCGTGAGTGCACCTGATGGCGGTTTCGGGTCCTATGTGGAAAAATGACAATATGAGGGTGTCTATCGACAAATGAATGAAGTGAGGACTCACCTCGTCGCCTTGGAGGTTTTCCTCCATCAGCGTGCGCAGCTCGTCACGCTCTTTGAGAACACTGGATTTAGCAGACAAGACACAGAGTGCCTCTCCTAGTTTGTTCAGCTGTTCCGTCGTCACTCGTGCATTCTCAGTAGTTGGGGTGACTTCTGGATGGAGCTGGTCCAGCACTATTCAGTCTCCTCCATTTCCGATCATAACTGTTGTACTTACTTCCGTGTCAGGAAGAAGTGAATGGGCGGTACGTATTTCTTGCTCCTGGGATTCACGCTTAGCACGCCGGGCGTCTTCCTCCTTCTGCTCTTGCTCTTCCTCGTCTTCGATGAGCTCTTCCTGCTGTTGCAACACTTCGAGCTTCTGCTTGTAACTTGCTTTGTCGGAATCAACCTCGAGTTCAGCTTCATTGAGCTAGAGAGACACGTAAACAAACAAGAGGGAACGCAATAAAGGGAAAGGACTAACCAAGTTGTCCGGCAACCCGCTCATGACGCTCTGCAAGCACTTAATGACAGCAGTTTTTCCATCCTCGTCCACTCCATACGTTCTATCAAAGTTGAACGCCCGTCCGAGGATGAGAAATACCCCTGAGACACGGTTATGCAAGTGCAAGTTGATCCAAGTCGACAGTTCATCACGGAGTCTCGCTGGGGACACTCCAGAGGTACGGATACCTCTTGACTGACACGCCGCCTGCAACTCTGCGACAGACAACGAATCTACACCTTCAGCATCGATTGCTTGATCGTCTCTACGGAGATTCCTAAGTCGCGAGCGTATAGCGCCCCTAAGGAAATTGTCCGTCCCGAATGCGTTGATGCCCATGTAACGACACATGGAGACGAGTTGTGGGCGTGACAAGTTATCGAGGGTGAGATCGTCGTCAGAGAGCTTGGCTACATTGATGATATCCGCCGCAGAAGGTGATTCACCTGTCGAACCGACCTTGCGGAAGAACTCCTTGAACGCGTCTGAGCCGACAATATGCGCGTTGGCCCTGAGACCACATTCACGAAGCGTTTCTTGTAGGAATTTGGCCATTTCTAGACGGACACGAAGGAGTTTGCGTCGTTTTTCTTCCTGCAGAATTTCATGGAGGTTGAGTGGAAGGATGATGCAAAGATGAAATGCGGGGAGCTCACAGCTGCGAGCTTGTCTTCGAAGGTGGAAGGGAGCATGTTGGGGAAAAGCTTCAGAGCGACGGGGAGTAACAGCTCCATGAATGGGACGATGATGAACACGGAGAATGGGATGAGTCTGAGCAAGTCCTGAGTTGTACACTTTAACTAAGATATCTCCATCCCATTAGTGATAGTTCTGGTTGCTGGTGTCGAGGCGGGGCGCACCGGTCTGCGTTCCCTCCGTGTGAGACTTTCTCCATGCAGAATCTTCCACTGCAGTCTTGCGGATATCCTGACCTCCGACACGAGTAGTTTTGACCCATGCCAGTAGTGCTGCGCTTCGTGTTTCACTTTTTTCCATGCCCTCGTCAGTAGAGGCGCGTCCTCTTTCGGAGCCGGCGGTGAAGGCTTTGGTTGTTCGGACGAGGATGAAGGAACCGTGGTATTTGCAGCTGCTGCTGCACCACCGCCTGTACTCGTACTTGTCGATTCCAGTTGCACTACCGCAAACGTCCTCGGTGCATTTCGCAGGTCATCTGAGCGCCGTGCGACGAGAAATACGGACGACCGAGCAATTGCAGCTGCTGGTAAATGAAATGCAGACGTGTGTAGCAGTGCACGATTTCTGCTCGACAGCAAGACAATTGCTTCATCTTGCGGCTGAGAACGCGGCAGCCATAACTTTATCAACAAAACCGCCCAAACTTACAGTTGTGGACAGCCAAGCACAATAATTTTGGTCATGCTTCAGCACTCGGGATGCTTGGAGAAAATCACCAGAAAATCGAACAAAGACAACGGACGAGACAATTGAATGTCTTAAACTTCTATCTGTTATTCCCGTGGAAACAGTCACGAAGACTATGCGCATCCACTACAAGACGCCTGAAGGTGTTAATATTCTATTCTATCATCAAGGTCACACAACACGCTTCAGCGGTCGTGCATGCGAACTGTGGAGATGCATCCCGGCTTAACCAGAGAGCTATGTCATGCTATGATGGCGTTGGTTTGGTGTATCGGCGCGCCAACTTATGATTTATGGCATGTAAGACAGATGGCTTTCCGCATGGATAGGCTAACTGAATCATGGGCTGCTTGATACGCGGCGGAGCAAGATGGGATGGTGTTACTTTTCGTCCTGGGTCGTCGCTCCACCCATTAGTCATGATCCCCCGAATATTGTACCCATCAGTGGCCTGCACTGCGTGTGGATGCAGGCCTTGAATCTGGAAGATCCTATGCTACCAGTGAACCTTCCCAGTGTGTCGGTGACGCCTTGCTGAGAGTTCGGACTCGTCGCATCACCCCTGGAATCCGATGAAGTCTCTCATCTGGTCGCTCACTAGAAGGGAGCTCACCTTTGTATCCGTGTAGTGCAAGAGGCGTGATGTGAACACCCTCGCGTCTCCCTTACTCATTTGAGTCTCTTTCTCTACGAACCTTCCAATCTCGATCGAATCTCCGGCTCTTAAACCTGCAGCGATGAGCTGTCCGGTCCCAATTGCAAAAGCGTCAACTGGATCAACGACGATGGTCACTACTCGTGTTATGCGAACACATAGACCACCTCAATCATACTAGGTTTGAAGCTCCCCACTGCGGATATGCGTCCCCGACGATACCCACTTAGAGAGAGAAAGTGGGAGTGGGAATGGCGTTGCTGAACGTCACAACCTACGGCTACTCGAACATTGGTCCTATTGTTCCATATGGGTCTTCCAACTACGACGACAGAACCATACGATCGACGCAAGTGCAGACAGCAAATTCTCCAAATGCGTATTCTTGGAACGATTGATAATCGCTTAATGCACGGAAATGCACAGCTATGTGGATCTACATTAGCATCAATTTGTTTTCCAGCGCCGAAGCCAGTTGACATAGGTGGTTTGGTGAAAGCAGTGTGTCACGAGGACAGTATACGATACATACCTTGTAAAGCCCTAGCAAGGTTAATGTACCTACTCCACATCTGCGGCAATTCTCAAATTTGTCGGTGCCCTCGCCCCCACGCTTAGGATCGCCTTAGCTCCCCTCATTTCCTTGTCGAAGAGAACTGTCGAAGCTGGTAAATCCCACTTACCTTATCATCAGTGGGTGTACCTACAGAAACCACTTATGTTGTGGTTCCGATTTCTTCACACCGTGAGGGCGTAAACAGGGCCATAATACCATGTGGCAGAGAGCGGAAATGACAAAGGCTGCGATTACAGCGCTCGGCGATGGTCTGTTATTAGGACTGCTATCCGTACACGGACATTATGTTCGGATATCGTCGGCGGGTGGCCACAAGCATATCCGGACATGTGTCGCCCGTTATGCAGGCCCACGTCCTGTCATCATTTTCCTCGCTGGAGCCACTCGCTCGCCATCTGGAAGACTGTTAACTCTGCATCTGGCCGTCCCATATGGTGGGTCCCGTACCTCAGGAACTTTCCGCGTCTGCACTGATCCCCATGCTATACGACCCTGAATCTTGAGGTGAAATATAACACGGATCCTACTAGTCCAGTTTGGAAGTCTCTACTCCAGAGAGTGCTTATTCTGGCAAAGGGTCCATGCACTTGGACCAGGAGAGAGTTGTCCGACGAAGAAGGCAGGAATGGACGAGGGACAGGTTGACCTTTATCAACGATTTCAAGTGTAAGGGATATTGGCAACGCATGGTGCCTGTACGTCCCTAGTGGGACAGCATTACTGGTTGTCGACGTTATTGGCGCTCTTAGCTTTTCACCCTGGAGGCGGAACCGGGGGTCCTGATTCTCTTTTCTCACCAGGATCGACCGTGCTCGGCCCAGTATATACTATTGATTGTAAATCCATTGCTATCCTTTCATTGTGCGTTTGTTGAATAATATCACTGTCGTTACCAATGACTTGCAGGGTCGACATTGTTGTAAGAATGGGGGAGGCACACAGCGTCACTGCTTGGATCTTTTGGTCACTAGAGAGAAAGAGTGGAGGTGATGGCAGTTGGGTCCACGAAATTGACGGAAATTGTCCAATTCAAAACTTGCACATTTCCAGTAATGTCGATATATAACCACAGACGGCCTGCTCTCTTTGAGCTGTCCAGGTGTGCCAGGAAGGAGTGCAGACCATAACTCTGCCGGTCTGACTGGCAATAAAAACCAACGATCCAAAAAAATTGTATCCTCGTGCTGTGTGGGTCAGCTGGGAATTTCAAGTTACAGATTTACGGCTCTGATGCAATACATCTGTTGTGTCACCGACACCGAGAGTCTACACATGCCATCCTTATCGGCTCAATATAGTTGAGCGCAGAACCTGCAGAGCACCATAACACGTGGGAAATTTCAGTATTTTGCCATGTGTAGAAGATGATTCAGCAGCCAATTGTAAAATATTATATTCTGCTAAAGTATTATCTGGTTTGTATAATTTTATATTTTGAGGTGTGGCCAAATGTATTTGTAACACATAATATTTTACAATTGTATTCTGAATTATATTCTACCCATGGCAAAATATTGAAATTTCCAGCATATGTCCATATTGGTATGACACTGCATCTGTAACAATGGTTACACTGGAAATTTCAAGATTTTGCCATGGGTAGAATATAATTCAGAATACAATTGTGAAATATTATATGTTTCAAACACATTCAGACCCACCTCAAAATAATAAATTATACAAAACGGATAATATTGTATCAGAATATAATGTTCTACAATTACTTTCTGAATTATCTTCTACCCACATCACAATATTGAAATTTCCCATGTGTCAGTACATCAAACCTTGAGGACACTTACATTGTTTGAGCCCTGCTATGCATGAGAGCTTAGTCTACGTTGCCATGCAACAACATAACTTAGCAGCATTAATACATTGTTAACCAGGTGGTGACAGGAATTAATTGCAAATCAATGGTATCAGCATCGCCTGGTGGGGTCCAGGGGAGCCTTGGGGTGCAGGATTTCGGCTCTCCTCTACCCCGGATACTCCAAGATACTGTGAATGGCATGGTTCGTGGCTAGGGACTGAGCTAGATCATATCATGTTAAGAGCATGGGCCACCATACCTCTGCTTGAAATGTGTAACCAATGCCTGAGGGTTCTGTAAATATGCCTGTGACGATTCTAAATTGACACTGTAGTTGGGATCATATCGATGCAGTGTGAAATTGGATCCCCTCATATAACTTATGTAGCTGGCATACTTGGTGGGATCGGCAGTGATGGACATCACTTGCAGGACATACATGTTAGGGTTTTTGTTCTCGTCCATACTAGCCCCTGTCGCCTGCAAGACCTTGACACCTGAAAGAGTGAACTGGCTCGAGGTGCTCTTGATGGTCGGAGCTGCAGGGTTGTCTGGGTCATGGTAGAGGACGAACACATGCTCATCTGGGTGACCAGGAAGTAAGGACAGCAAAGAGTCATCAGTGTGGCGATATTGTATATCGACATGGCCGAGTATGCTCGGGGCCTGTGCGGATGTACCGAGCTGGAGTGTGTTGTGAGATGCAAGCATGTAGTATGGTGGTGCACTCGATGTGGAGGCCATCAGTCCCAGTTGTAGTAAGTTGGATGTGAAACAAAGGCTGACTTGACTTTTGGACCCCAACATGCACCAAGTGCCCTGGACATTGTCCATATCCTTACATAACATCCGATCACATACCAACATGACAACCCACTATAGCCCCTGCAAAACAGCAGGCAAAAGGAAAGAGCCAGGCAGGGACTCCCAAATATAAGGCCATCTCAGCTCTCGAAACCTGCCTCCAAAACGTAGAATATGCCTCTGGGAAGGAGAAAGACCCCAAAGGTGGTTGTTTCTGTCTAGGTACACATGCAGTTTCTCCACTTTACATCACCAGGACAAGGCCATGTCAATACATATGTTCAGCCAGGGAACATGGCCTGTTTACCTATGTTCCCCTTTGCTACAGCTGTGGTCTCGTGCTTTGCAATCTCAACCTACCTCATCACACATGTCCACATTGTAGCCAGTCGTTCCTTGATAACACCCGTCGATTGGTGTTAGTCACCCGGATACTGGAGGAATTGAGGGTGCAAGTCATGAAAGAGGAGGATGAACGGCATCGAGCTATTGAGGAGGCAAGGCAGAGGGCACATTGGGGCCCAGTGCTTCCTGGTGCCAGTGTTACACAGGGAGCATGTTGGTCAGCTGGCAAGGGCATGGCTATGGGTCCCCAATCAAGCCATAAAGTCTTATCCTTGAACTCTACAATGAAGAAAGTAACCATGTCATCGTACACCAACACACCCGTTTCCTCATGTCCACCATCTCCCTTTCCAGAAGAACCATGGTAGGATCCCTCTTCCAAGAGAAATTGGCTACATGAAGCAACCTCCAGACCTGGAGCATCCTTGGAAAAATATGCAATTCCCTGACCTGCAATATATTCCTCCACCCAAAGACCTTAACATGCATAGCAGATAGCAGCCCAAGAGAGATGGATAGATACTATCATCACAAGCTAGATATGCTACATTGACACCAATATGCAAACAGACAAGCAAGACAAACCAGTCCATAGGGTAACAGAATATGCAAGGGAATAATGGATAGATAATCACGAGAGTAAATGAATAGCAAAGGAATGAAGCATGTTCACAATCCAAAAATCAACCTCCCTGTATGGTGGACTAGGGTTGGGTAGTTGTTGTTGCAGACCTTTGACCTCCTTTTGCAACTGAGACAGTGTGTTCGCTTCTTGTGCTAGATTTCCTCTAGTCATTGCGATGGCATTTTGTACTTGCTATATATCGAGTGAGGTAGGACTGTGTGAAGAACCAAGTTTGGCAAAGAAAGTCAGGGAAGATGTTCACAAAGGAGAGAAGGGTAATGGGATGAGGGATGGATCAACTGGCTCTGGTGGGGTATCGTGACACTATGTGGATAAGAGCTAGGCTGAAGAGGTGTTGCAAACTCCATACTTTCTTCTGCTATACTAGCATCGACAGGGACCAGTGACTGGAATACGTGTGTCCTATAGATACCAATAATGTAATAGAAAACTCACAGAGGACGTTCACCTGACCTGAGGCCATAAGACTTCAATCTCTTTCAAAAGCTCTGATTCGCAAGATTTCATCTCAGCCCTTGCCTTGTCCATCTGCTGTTGAAGGTGGTAGACTTGAGCAGATAAATATCTCTGCATCAGTACATGATAGTAAGGGCCAACAAACACATGTGCATTCACTGGACACACTCTTCCTTGATCCATAGAATGTTTTCTATATTATCTGTCTTCATGCCAGACGTTGCCTAGCTTAGGATAAAAGAAGCAGCAGTATCCACGAGAACATGACAACATACCCGCCTTTAACTTGCAGCCGCTGTGACTAGGGCCTGTCATTCAGCTCTCGTGGCACTGACTTGTGCAGACATTTTGTGAATGTGGTTCTCTAGTTGAACAATAGCCAACATGGCTGAAGGGGAATCAAAAGGCTCTGTGGTAAATGGATGATGCTGCAGTTCGTCATTTTGAGAAAGCAATGAAGGGGAAGGCTTGGAGGTGGGGTGGTTGAGGCACATGGTGTCTGTGTGTCAGGGCTCTTGCAACATACAGAATGACTGCCATTACTGAATGGTGGCCTACTTTGAAGTACCTTGGGACGATGGTTGGGGGTACTGGGTGAGGGTGCTGCAAGTCTAGTTTCTTCCAGCTACCCTTTGTTATATCAAGCACTGGGACACTAAGAGTGGGGAATATATGACCTACCTTCACAAGTATACTGTGGATCTCCATCTCCATCGATCTATTTCATGCACTGTTGCTCTCCAGGACACAGAGACAGTCCTTGCCCAAGATTGGCTTCACACATAAATGGACCTTTGTTGGTACTTTTTGTGCTGGTAAACGAATACAGTTTCCAGTTATTGATAATTGCAAGTGCACGGCTCACATGGACATCGATTTATGAAAGGCAGTTAATGACATTGGTCATTTGCAAGGACAGCCTGGGGTATGCACCATTTGAAGCCCAAGCAGGGTTCATGTGCACACTACACATCAGCAGCAGTTCTCAGGGTTACCAGTACCCTCGCCCTTGTGCCTTCTATCGCCTTTATGTCCCAAATTTCCTCATCCAGGAGAACTGTCAAGTTGTAGGCTGATCATGAGCAGGTGTTTTTGAAGGATGTTTGCAGTGGTGATACTTTATGAACCTAAGAGTGTGAACTGAGTCTTCGAGTCAGGACGAAGTCTTGTGTTTTATTAACCAACCTAAGAGTGTGAACTACCCAAAGGATAAGTAAGAACAGTCTATAGTAAGTGAGAAGCAACATTACCTCAGTCTTTGAGTCAGGACAAAGTCTGAGGTATAAGGAAAAGGAAGTGGTGGACGAGTATGGTAAGATTATGTAAGCGGTGCTCGCTGCACTCAGAAGTACAAAACTCCAACAGGTGTAGCAACAGAAATGACCTTGATTGTCCTAGACCCGTGAGGGAATAAACAGGGCTATATGCTGTGGCAGAAATGGTGGGGGTTGCATTCACAGTGCTTGGTGATGGTCTGCTATTAGGACTGCTGCTACTACTTGGATGGCAAAGACTTTTCGTCAGACAACCTTGTTTGTGATGAGGTGCACTGGAGGGGTCGGGTTCAAGCAGAGGGACTATTGTGGGGTGGGAAATAGGTTCCATAGTGGGAAGTTTGACCCCTGTGTTAGTTTTTCGCTACATGTGAGCTTGCTGACTCCCGACTGCAGTACACTACACAACTGGCTCAACCTTCTTGTCCTTGTTGAACATTAGACACAACTGATCATGATTTCTCAGGTAATAGAAATGGAGAACTGCGATGCTTTCAAGCACTCTATGTATCAGGCACATTCAAGATTCATTGTGTATCGTTGTGGGTTTTCAGTGGCTAATACATTGGTTGTCCATTCATAGTCTCATGATCAGGTGATGGCTTGACATCATCATCAAGAAATCTGACTGTGGTTCATGCATAGGCAACTGTATGGTTACTAGTTCCACTCGAGACCTCAGAGGAAGACATTACACCCACCCCCCCATATAGGAGTGCCCATATGGAGCTTGCAACAGGTTGTGATAGAATGGAATTGCTCATCAGCTGGAGTCAAGGATCAACAGCCCGTAGTGAAGGTATGTATATTAAATGAATGTTCAATGGGTTTTCATTATCCCCTCTCTCATACAATACATATGTGAATTCAGGGATGCCTCTATGGCGATGCGGATGTCGCCAACTTGGCATTGCAGCTTGAACTGTGGACTTCACAGGAACACACCAATTCAACGTTATCGACCACAATCATTATGCCTTCATATCTGACCTGGAGATACCAAGCAGTTTCATCACATCACTGGAGAGTGCACAGATATCAGGCACTGAGGAGCCTGTCCCCACACACTCATTGCTGACATCATCTGAAGAAGAACAGCCTGGATATTGTCAGCAGGCAACCCCAGCTGTATCTGGCCATGTGTTGGTCATTATGCAGCTCTGTGCCCTGTCATCATTCTCCTCACTAGAGCCATTGCACTTGCCTTCCAGAAGACTGTTTACTTTGCATCTGGAAAAGGACCAGCCTGTCATCTGGCCATCTCTTATAGTGGGTCCCATACCTCAGGAACTTTCCTCATCTGCACCCATCCCCATGCTATATGACCCTGATCTTGAGGTGAAATATACAGTAACATGGATCCCACTAGTCTCGTCCTCTTTGCCATTGAACTTTTTGATATTAGAAAAGATAGGGAGGAAAGCATTTGAGTGCTCCATCCAAGCCCACCTCCTGTCTGCCACTATGAAGTTAGTTACACATTACCTCCCACCACATATATCCTTGAGCCATGTGAAAGAGGCTGAAGAAAACACACAGGGGACTTTATCTTATGTGCAATGTATCAGTGGTGCTGCCAGACTAGGGCAACTGTATTTGGAAGCTGGACTCCTCCATCTCAAAGGTGCGACTTCCATTGTGCTCTCCACTTCATATGCAACATTATCATCAATTCATGTTCCAGCACAACCCCAACCTGAAAAATGGTGCAGAGGCATGGCAGTGAGACAGCGATGCTGCAAGTCATTATTTCGACCATGCGCATGTGATGAACTTGGATCTCGACATCCCAGTGATTATGGACAAAAGGAGTGGACAAACCAGATCAGTGCATGAACTCGAAATGCCTTTGTTGGATATCCCACACCACCACTCTGCCTCAGCAAGCACCTACTCTGATGAAGGGTCCATGTACTCGGAACAGGAGAGAGTTGTCCAATGAAAAAGACAGGAATGGGCGAAGGACAAGTTGATCTTCATTGACGATGTCCAGGGTAAGGACAATATGGATAATGCCTGGTACTTGTACGTCCCTAGTCTCATAGGAGTGGGAACAGCATTACTGGTCATTGGGGTTATTGGCACTCTTAGCTTTTCATCCTGGAGGTGGAATCAGGGGTCTTGATTCTCTTTCTCACTGGGATAGTCCATGCTCAGTCTGATATATACTATTGACTGCAAATCCACTGCTATCTCATGCTGTCATGGTGTGTTGGTTGAATAATATATATTGTCTCTTTCACTGGCTTGCAGGGCAGATGTTGATGGCTCCCAATGCATCACTACTCAGATCTTTTTGTCTTTACAGAGAAATGGTTGAGCTGATGGCAAATGTATAATTCAATGCCTGCTACTGTTCAGTTGTCCAGGTGTGCCAGGGAGGGAGAGGAATTGTGACTCCACTGGTTTGACCACAATATCCTGGTGACCATGTTCAGAGCCCAATGATGACCATGCAAACTTCTGGGAGACAAAAGAGTGCAGCATTACCAGTCAGTGACTCTGCTCATCTTATATATTAGCGGGTGTGGCCCATGAGAACCCCCATAGGCATGCACCTCCACTCGGTCCCTTGCCTTTGTGGGTCATTGCAACTCAGGTCTGGCCACAAGAATTGCCTTTTGGGTGCACAAAAAACCATGTGGTTTTTGATCTCAGTCCAAGCCACCCAACCTTAATCTTACACTTATCTTATTAGATTATTAGATATTGTCTGTGTCCATGTGAGCACTTGCTGCCCATATCTGCTGGATCTGAGCCTGTTTTTGAGTGATCTGCATGCCTGGTGATTTCCCAATGATGTTCAGAGGCTGAACATGGCCTGATCAGTCCAGTCTGGAAGGGTTTGAGCCTGACTTTGGCATGATTTGGCAAGATAATTACAAATTCGGCTGCTTTTTCAATGGGTGAGTCTGCTGCAGACAAACACAGATGAATTAGACTGCTTCTAGCTTTCCTGATGATACTGACAGTCCCAAACCTGGGACACCCAACATTTTTCCTGTGAGATAAGCCATTCCATGGCATATATCACTGTGTTTATTTATAGCATTCTAATGTTGAAAGCCATGTTTATGAATCATATGTTTAGACAGATATGTACATATATATTGGTCTCAAATGTAGTAATCAACAAGTTGAGAGCCACTGTACAATGGGGGACCCACCTGTCACATGTGGCACACTGTAGTGGCTGCACAATGCTACATGGCCAAAATTGTTTTTTGCAGATGGAGGGAAATAGGGAATGCAAGAAATTGATGGGCTGAGTAGATCATCAGATATTTATAATTTCAAGTCTCTCAGCATTCTGAATTCATTGTATAATACAAATTTATAAAGCACACACTGAAACTAAACAACTGGCTTAAAACATACATGCCACTGGTTCCCATGAACCATCTGGGACATATCCAGCTCCATACCCCTGCCCTTTGGAATAACTGCTGTGGTCCCCATGGAATAAAATGACCCCCAGAATGTGGGAGGTATCCAGAGCAACAATCTCCCCTTAGGACCTCTGACCCAGCCATCATTGAAAAGCTTGACTGGTTGATGCCACACATTCACCTGCTGTGGGATGCCATCAAGGAGTTGTTGACTGTCATGCAGTGCCTGTGAAGGGACTGATGAAAAGCAGATTGAGAAGGCTTGGAAAAACCCAGGTTAGTTCATTGAAGTCAGAAAACATGACTAGTTGGCAAGAGTCACCTGTGTTTGCCCCTCCCTCAGCATCCCAGATCCTCACTGTCTTGTCATAGGACCCTGACACTATCCTCTTGCCATCAGGGGAGAATCCAACTGATGAGACTAGACCAGTGTGCCCCTCAAGTGCACCTCCTATCTGTGCCCCTCCCTCTGCATCCCAGATCCTCACTGTGTTGTCATAGGACCCTGACACTATCCTCTTGCCATCAGGGGAGAATCCAACTGATGAGACTAGACTGGTGTGCCCCTCAAGTGCACCTCCTATCTGTGCCCCTCCCTCAGCATCCCAGATCCTCACTGTCTTGTCATAGGACCCTGACACTATCCTCTTGCCATCAGGGGAGGATCCAACTGATGAGACTAGACTGGTGTGCCCCTCAAGTGCACCTCCTATCTGTGCCCCTCCCTCTGCATCCCAGATCCTCACTGTCTTGTCATAGGACCCTGACACTATCCTCTTGCCATCAGGGGAGAATCCAACTGACGAGACCTCAACAGTGTGCCCCTCAAGTGCACCTCCTATCTGTGCCCCTCCCTCTGCATCCCAGATCCTCACTGTGTTGTCATGGGACCCTGACACTATCCTCTTGCCATCAGGGGAGAATCCAACTGACAAGACCTCACCAGTGTGCCCCTCAAGTGCACCTCCTATCTGTGCCCCTCCCTCTGCATCCCAGATCCTCACTGTGTTGTCATAGGACCCTGACACTATCCTCTTGCCATCAGGGGAGAATCCAACTGATGAGACTGGACCAGTGTGCCCCTCAAGTGCACCTCCTATCTGTGCCCCTCCCTCTGCATCCCAGATCCTCACTGTCTTGTCATAGGACCCTGACACTATCCTCTTGCCATCAGGGGAGAATCCAACTGACGAGACTAGACCAGTGTGCCCCTCAAGTGCACCTCCTATCTGTGCCCCTCCCTCTGCATCCCAGATCCTCACTGTGTTGTCATAGGACCCTGACACTATCCTCTTGCCATCAGGGGAGAATCCAACTGATGAGACTAGACTGGTGTGCCCCTCAAGTGCACCTCCTATCTGTGCCCCTCCCTCTGCATCCCAGATCCTCACTGTCTTGTCATAGGACCCTGACACTATCCTCTTGCCATCAGGGGAGAATCCAACTGATGAGACCGCAACAGTGTGCCCCTCAAGTGCACCTCCTATCTGTGCCCCTCCCTCTGCATCCAAGATCCTCACTGTCTTGTCATAGGACCCTGACACTATCCTCTTGCCATCAGGGGAGAATCCAACTGACGAGACCTCAACAGTGTGCCCCTCAAGTGCACCTCCTATCTGTGCCCCTCCCTCTGCATCCCAGATCCTCACTGTCTTGTCATGGGACCCTGACACTATCCTCTTGCCATCAGGGGAGAATCCAACTGATGAGACTAGACTGGTGTGCCCCTCAAGTGCACCTCCTATCTGTGCCCCTCCCTCTGCATCCCAGATCCTCACTGTGTTGTCATGGGACGCTGACACTATCCTCTTGCCATCAGGGGAGAATCCAACTGACAAGACCTCACCAGTGTGCCCCTCAAGTGCACCTCCTATCTGTGCCCCTCCCTCTGCATCCCAGATCCTCACTGTGTTGTCATAGGACCCTGACACTATCCTCTTGCCATCAGGGGAGAATCCAACTGATGAGACTGGACCAGTGTGCCCCTCAAGTGCACCTCCTATCTGTGCCCCTCCCTCTGCATCCCAGATCCTCACTGTCTTGTCATAGGACCCTGACACTATCCTCTTGCCATCAGGGGAGAATCCAACTGACAAGACTAGACCAGTGTGCCCCTCAAGTGCACCTCCTATCTGTGCCCCTCCCTCTGCATCCCAGATCCTCACTGTGTTGTCATGGGACCCTGACACTATCCTCTTGCCATCAGGGGAGAATCCAACTGACAAGACCCCACTGGTGTGCCCCTCAAGTGCACCTCCTATCTGTGCCCCTCCCTCAGCATCCCAGATCTTCACTGTGTTGTCATAGGACCCTGACACTATCCTCTTGCCATCAGGGGAGAATCCAACTGATGAGACTGGACTAGTATGGCCTTGTATTGCAAGTTGAACAGCTGGCCAATCTTTAAGCCCTCCTATAGAAACTCCAACTAGGCAAGAAAATTTCGGCAAAAGCATTCTTGAAAGCATGGTGTTCGAGGGTGTGAATGACAGTGCAGATACATAGAGGTGTGGGGTGCTGTGTGAAATTATGCCACCAAAATTCTGCAGAAACTTGATCCCATCTCGTGCAAATGTCAAGGTATTGTCAAAACCACTTGTATCCTTGGACTTCAAATTAGATGAGATAAAGGCATCACTATGTTCACCCACCTTTAGCCATGCTATAGTGGACGCCAGAGCTCTCGTAGCATGTCCGAGTCCACTGAGAAGGCTCAGCGTCTCAAACCAAAACAACAGCTTTTCACACCCAACAATACCCTCTACCAGTTTCGCAAGCCTCGAGTCAAACTCCATTTTTTCCAGATGGTGGGCCCAATGTTGACACGAATAAGATAGATTGAGAGTGATATTTTTGCTGACTCTATCCTGCAAGTCGATGACCTCAGAGTTGCTGCAGTAAGAACTCTCCAATCCACAAATGTTAAATTTAAGGTCATTGCGAAGGGTCTGCAACGATGCGAAGGCGAGGAGCTTGTGCATGGTAGATGCACCAACGAAGTACACCCCGCTCCGTGTACGATCAGTGAGGAAGTCATAAAAGGATGCATGGAGAGGTCGGACGACGGAACACCTGTCCGCAATCCCGCTCAACAGCGGTGCCATGAATTCGAGAATGATAATCATGTCGAAATGGTCTTCTTCTGGGGGGAAATGACTTCGCATCTTATTCAAGGCATCCAGTGGCAGAGGTACAGACGTCGACATGATCTGTTGCATCACGGAACCAAATCGTGCGAGTGTGATGTCATCTTGCGGCACAGTGTCCGACAAGATTGTTTTATACATGACGTCCAACAAGGTTCCCCCAGCTCCGCGAGGAGGGAACACCACCTCGTTGTAGCGCTCCATTATCGTCCGACCTGGCCTATTGGGCTTGATGAACTTGCAGGCTAGACGAGCCCATTCAAATAGACCATCTGATTTTTGAGCAATGCTCCGAATTTCTGTGGCTCTAATCACCGCATGATCCTGAAACTCGTTGGAAACATAGAGTCGGATGTCGTTCTCGGCCACTTGTGCGGATATGGCATCCAACAAGATAGTCTTCACGTGCAGAGCGGTGCTCAGGACACGTTCGATATCGGGTAGCGTTCTGGATGTGAGAAGGATGCGGAAGTTGGAAGGCAGGTGGGCAGCTTCAGCTGAGGTGAGTAAAGATAGTAAGTGCTCCCTTGAGGTGTCCGACCCGCTTTCATCAAGGGCATCTATCACCACGACCACATTCCCAATGATCATCCCGTCAGCCTTAGACAACGGCTCCAAAATCAGTCGCTGCCACTGTTGCGTCACGTCAGGTGTAGTCTTGAGGGAGCGGTCGCTTGCGACGATGTCCGCCAGTGCGTGCCGAAATGCTGGCTCTCGGTCAGCCAAATCACGAGCGATGGTCGTCAGAATCTTCTCCTCCCGGCGTTCAGTGTGCCTGTCACGAGCAAAACAAAAGCAAGACCCGAGTCCTCCCACGTCCTTGACCCATGATGCAATTGTATGCGCAATGGCCGATTTTCCCCTTCCGGCCTGTCCGTGAAGCCACAAGATGCGCGGTGCGTCGACGTCAGGATCCTGAATCCAGTTCATGATTTCCCGCAAAATCTCCGTCCTCGTACCCTCGAGACATTTCTTCGTCAGGTTGAGGCCCGCGCCATCTGCGTAGGCCATGCCGTCGAGATTCGAGTCTTCAGACATGCGAGTCAAGTATTCTGTTATGCGGTACGTGTTAACTTGAGTGTCCCGAACGGCACGATCGCGGTATTGTTGCATGAGGTTGTCTAGGGTCTTCACGTAGACATCGACGACGGTCTGCGTCTCGGAGAAAATATTCTTTCCCAATCTTCTCCCTGAAGACGTGTTGTGTAAAGATATGGAAGCCGAGATGAAGATTACATAACCCACAGAAGCTGGTTGTTGCAGAATAGTTGCTGATGAACCACGCAGAGTCGCTCATCGCTCGCGCGATCTTTGCGAGGGTATCTCTCATTTTGTCGATACTGTCGATACTTTCATCTTCCGTAAGAAATTCGTATACGCCTCGCACCCTGTTGAGGAGATCAGACACCGCATTGTCGACGTTCGCTTGATTGATAACCAGCTATAGACGACTATGTGAGACACGATACGAAAAATGCCAGTAGTAAGTAGAAACAAACCTGAGAAGCAGCAGTTAAAATTCCTAGCGCAGCCTGGGCATAAGGATGGACCTGGTGCATGCATGCGATCACTGCTTGGATGCAAAGCATGAAATGCTTACGTTGGCAAGAGTGGAAACCACTTGGTTGAAAACTTTGAAAGGTTTGAGATATGTATCACTCAAATTTTGAATTCCGGACAACGTAGTGTCGGCATTACCGACGGCGGCTACAACACCTTGTGCGATACGCGGGATTGAATGAATGCCGTCCAATTTTTTTACTGCGGCACCGATATCCATGCCAGCCGATGCTAATGTGGGTTCTAGTTCTGGTTTGGCGATTGGCTTTTCAGCCTGTCCAATAGAATCACTCAATCCTTGTGTAACTGATTATCACAGATCACATACGTCCTTGTGCGGAACTGCGGGGAGCGTCTCTTGTTGCTCTTGCACTCCTCCGCTAGTACTTGTTGCGACAGCCTGTTCAATGGTCATCATCAGGTTAATTGGATGGGAGAGATCACAAACATCCTGCTCTGGAGTTGCCTGAAACTGTTCTTGTTCATCCTGAGCTCCTCCACTGGTCCTTGCATGAGCGATTTCTGTCGCGGTAGGGGTCGAGGGCCTGTGGTTCGATCGCTTGAAGATGTGCTCCATTCTGGCCAGCGAGGTCATACTCGGTGCGAAATGCCTCGCGCGAGCCTCAGACGGTCCTGGCGACTGCTTCTTTGCACATCGATAAGTACATAGCGGTGAAGGGATGGTTTACGCACCGTAGCAAGGCCGTCCGTCGAATTAGATGTCTTCAAAAATCCGAAAAGACGACGTTTCTTTGACTGTGTTCTAGCCATTGAGAAATAGGTATGTCACAGATTGGAACTTTGATTTGAGGTTGAGGTGCAAGCGAAGGGGTGTGGTGTTCGAAATTAGACGCCTTGAACACGTTGCAGTTGGCGCATGGACCAGCACTGCAGTGGGTTTCCTCGTGGTCCACATGTATCGCTTCGAACTTCGTTCCCGCTCTTCCTCGACGCAGCACTTCTTCGACGCTCATCTGCCTTCCATAGTAGTGCCAAACTCGATCCATCTACCCCAACCATGTACATCCTGGTGAGCCATGATTAATTGATGGCATTGATAGACGTGGACATATCCCCTTGACGGATGCTATGACACAGCTTATGATAAAATGTTGGGACGAGTCAAAATCATGGAATATATCTTTGGTCCCAGACTGGGCAGCGGGTGTCTGAGAGCTGGCAAGAGTTGGATTTGATCGTTGTGCTGGGAGTTTGGACAGCTACACACGAATGTGGGCAGCGGCGAGCAGTGTGTCGCTTTTTGCAGCTTACAGGCCGTCCACAAGGTATGCACTACCATTCCCTGTTCCGGTCCCCGTATACATTGTCTCTAACCTACTGATTGGCACAGACGGCGATCTTGTACAGAGACAACACGCTCTGTGGTCGTGCGTGCGGACTATGATTCAAGGTGGATCCATTGAACATGTTACAGTAAATATCCTTGAGGAACGGCGTTGTTCCAGCAGAAAAATCCAAGAAGACCACCTCTATACGGACGCTACTTCGAACACCGGTTGATCAACCAGGATGACATAGCTATGGTACAGTTCTCGCTGTCGAACGTTCCTCTCTGTTAGGGGTACGTGTCCCCCAGAATCGATGGTATTTCGGTGACACCTGTCCCAGCGCAACTTGGCAACGGCCGGGGTATGGTAAGAACATGGTCCCCAACATATACCCACCATAGATGTCCGCTTACATGGCAGCCGACCACATACGTTGTCATCCGAGCTCGTGAGACTTTTTGAAAGAGTTCCCACTGATGATGCGGGTTCTTTTGATGAAAGTTCCAGGAGGCACAACCTTTAATGATGCTACGGACTAGGATCAACTTGTCAGCACGCCATCTCCGCAAGGTCTCGCCTGTCCATTTTCCCAACCTCATAGCCAACAAAGTCTAGAGGCCGCAAAGACCACTCTCGGAGACAATTTCAATGAAGTTTCATCTCGCAGTCCCTCCCAGGAAATATGCATTTCCCTCGATATATGATGTTTCCCAAGACATAAGGCCATATTCCTTGCGTTGCGCGTCGTCGTATTCCATATCGACCAGCAGCATGCCGGCGACAGCACATGCATGCACGGCAACATAACAAGCCGGCGTCTGTCCAGATCTCAAGGTAATGGCCTTGCATGACTGGAGGAGTATCTCAACACCCAGAGCAGTGCGCCACCTGGAATTGGGTTCTTTGTGGGTTTGACAATCGTGACGAGAAGGGTCGCATTTGTGCGTGCGGACTGGTACGGAGTGGAGTGAAGATCTCCTCTTCAATGAGCGACGATGCTTGGAACTCAAAGTTCACATTCTGTTTGGGATACTCCAGTTAAAACCATGGTCATTCCGCAAACGCAGGTGACACCTCCATAGTTTCTCATTGCATTCAGCAAATTAGTGGTGTAGCGTAACATTGGGTCTTCCCATGGCCTAGCTCCGGGTTCGACTCCCGGCTGATGCAAATATTGCACTTGAGGAGTGATTTGCTGGTTGTGCTTGCAATGGGTTATTGGGGATGTCCACCGTAAAGGCATCACCGATGCCCCATGGCAAAGCAAGTACCTGTGACGACTTTTTTTCCCCCGTCAAGCACCAGGAATGCTGAGAATAGGTTGTCTGTCGATGGTAAGTGGGTTGGGGACACGAAAGAATTCTGTCAAAGGCCATTTTCACGTTTAGTCAGTACATACACCAACTTAGTTTAAGTGACTGAGATGAAGCGAGGGAAGGCGCCGGATGGGTACTATCGGGATGCTTATTAGGTTGTTCGTCACTTTCTTTCGAAATATCAAGCACGACATATCCATCGTTTTCGCAATATGCTGTAATGATGTCGGAAGTTGGATCGGGGAGTTATGGAGGCATCACTGGTTCAAGTGTTCGAAGTACTTCTTCCAGGTGTCTCGACTAAGGATGTGTACCGCAAAATTCCCCGCATCGACTACGGCCCAACCGTTGTGCGCCC
>JANFAE010000346.1:0-116616 GCA_024613145.1 Pisolithus marmoratus | reverse complement strand
TTCGTTTTCCAAGCTCGTACAGCTATTATCACTATTTCTGGACGCACTGACGCCAGAGCGAGCTGCTTTGATCGGGGCGATTCCACTTTGTAAGTCTTGCTCCCCTGTGGATCGAAACTGAAGTTGGCGTCCAAGTGGCATATATCCCTTCGTGGTTTCCGGAGGACGGTACAAGCAACGTGCAAAGGAGTGCCGTATTCTTGCGAGGGACATCTTGGACGAACCAGTTAATTATGTGAAAGAGTGCATAGTACGTACTTGTTTAGGGACACGTTTTTTCTGGAAAATCTGCTGATCTAGTCGTCACAGGATGGCGGTACGGCCACGAAGTCATTGGTGTATGATCTAATCCAGGGTCCGTTCGGGAGTGGCGAAGGTCACGAAGACGCTGTAAAAGCTGTAGCAGCGACCGTATTTTTGGGTGAGCTAGGCCCACATTCTGTTCTGTCATGATAGCCAGGCTCACATCAGATCAAGGTGGTGCAGAAACCGTCCGTGATGCGCACGTTGTATGACCATTTTCTGACTAATTGGCAGACTCATGCCACTGTGCTTGTTTTCCTCCTCGCCATGGTGCTGTACCCTGAGGTACAGACTAAAGCCCAGGAAGAGATCGATCGTCGTAGTGGGCACCGATCGCCTTCCAACTTTGATGACAGGCCGAAACCTTCCGTACGTCGAAGCAGTGTTCTTGGATGACTTTAAGATGCATCAGTATCTCCTATGGGTTAGTTATTTCAATTTCAGAATTCGTCCATGGCCAGACACAACCTGCCAAACATAGGCCTTCCGCACATGACGACGACAAGCGATATTTTGACGGAATGTCATACCTAAAGAGCACGTATGGCATGTTTGAGTTGTTCCTTCATCCTGATCGGCCTCATCCCTAGGCGCGATCGTTATTGTACACTTGTGGTAGGGCCAATGATCTCTCGTAGAGTTCTCTGGGCTGACTGGTATTATATAAACGTAGGGCTATGGCTCATGACGAAGGCATTTTACGGAGCCTTCGATTTTTAGTCCCGAGCGCCACCTTAGACCTACTGGAGATTTGGGAAAGGATATTGCAGTATAGTCCATACAGTTTCGGGCGGTGCGTTCGCTGTCGATTCCACCAAGCAAGCGTTCGGGCTTGACGTTCCCCTTGCAGTCGTTACTGTCCCGGGAGGTACGTCGCGGACATGAGTGTCTGGGCTACCATCGTATCGGTATTAGCTACTCTGCGGATCGAAAAAGCAAAGGATCACTGCGGTAATGTGATTGATGTGGTTCCAGAGTTCACAGGTGGATTATCGAGGTCCGTGTCTGTCCCCTTTCAAACTGCCAGAGATGCTAATGGAGTGATTTATATGAATGACAGTTCTCCGAAGCCATTCTCCTGCGCTATCAAAGCGCGTTCCCCAGCTGCGGAACAATTGATCCATACAAGCCATGTTGGAGACTAGGACGATGGAGAAGACACGACTTGCATTCCGCGACGTCCACAAATTGTACAAACTGTACGCGACATCCATGGGGATGCAGAACCAGCCGAGCGGACTGGCGAACTCGGAGCTGATATGTGGGGCGAGAATTCGCCGGCACCCAACCAACTACCTACCTGTGGCGACATTTCATAATTAGGTGACCGTTCCCAGAGGTGCTACACTCTCACGTGTCAAGTAATTTAGGTAAAGTTTATATATAGGTAGTTTGCATGCTACAGTACATCTCAGTCACTCGTTTTCCAATCGTGTAGACGATAATCAGAAGTCCTTCGGAGTAAGACATGACGGGATTAATAATTGAGTGGTATAGGAACATGAGTAACTGCATTGACAGGGGTGTAATACTGCGAGGAAGAAACTAAGGTGGCGGGGGCTACGTTGTGCTTGTCTTGGGATGACTTCCGTGAGGCTCCCCAAAGAGCATATGCCATAATTCAGGGCCATCTCGTATCAGTGCCTTTAATGTACAGGGTCAACGTTTGGTAGAGGAACGCTCTCGGCGACGTACAATGACGACTTCCACGGCAATTAGTGCGATGATGACTAGTTCCATACGATGTGCTGTGGACTGAACGAAGTCAGAGTCACCACAAACGGAATCATTCTTGTAAACGTACCTCAGTGAGCAGTTGGCGAAGAATAGATTGCACCTGTAATCACAGCACTCAGTTCTCCGATTTGCCCCTAGCCCGCATCAAGAGCACGACTGACCTCTGTTGCATAAGTGATCTTTTCGTTGACAGCGTTCGTTCGCATTTTGACCTCCAAAGCTCCTGACATGGCTTTGAAAAAACCTTCCAGCTCTGGTTCTGCCCAGTAGAGGTCAGGGATGTCGGAGAAATTCTCGCGGTTGAGGTTGAGGCCTTGACGGAATTTGAGAAGTACGCCAAGTTTCTTGATCAGTGCCTCCCGGCTGAGCCCAGGTTCTCCTGTCTTCTCTAGAGCATGCGGAAGTTGGGCAACCGAGGAAAGATAGTCTTCGAGGGATTCTTCGAGGACCGCTAACGCCGCTGACCGCGAGAGAGCCTGCGAGAAGGCGTAGCGAGCGAGAAGGGTTGCTATGTCAAGAGCTGGATCGGGTGGTTGGAGAGCAGGGGCACTCGCTGGATCCTGGAGGGGCGCGACGCGGCCCAGGATAATCAAGTCACCCTGTATCCGCGTTTTCCTGGTGAGTGAAGCGACGTTTATGAGTTGTCGAGCAGGTGACGAGAGATTGCATACTCGCTCGGATCGGATACGAATTCGAGACTCTCCGTTTCTGCCTCTTGAAGTGACCCCACTTCACAGGGTGCGAGCACTTGTTTCGTGAACTGTCGGGCCTCCTCTTCTGTCGCTCCCCAACACACGAAACTGCCATTCGGAAACACGAAAACCTCTCCATTCTTACCCCACCTTGGGACCCACCACGCGTCATGCAATTTCTGCGAGTGCGGGGGCAGGTGGGAGCGTAGACGGGTTGGGATGTAGCGCTCTGCGGTTGCGAAGGTAAGGACGGGTTGGATGCTGCTGCGAGTAGGAGTCGGATTTGAGCGAATGGGAAGCGAGGCAGAGGCAGTACGTCTGAGGGGTGTGGATGCTTTGGGTTTCTGCTTGAGGTTCTCACTGAAGGTCGTTCCCACCCGTTCGTCTGAAAATGGGCGAGAGAGTGCGCATGTCGGGGTCGTCATCGACCACACGACACCGTGTGTGCGACGAAGCGAACACTTTCGAGCACTGCGAAGGACGTTCATTCTTTGATGTCGAGGCTGAAGGATCGACTTCCCGATTGGGCAATCTCATACAAAGCCTAATAACAGGTCCAACGAGTGCAATTAATACATTCGACCGTGGTATATACATCGACTAATTCTAATTAGGCCCGCGTCTAGTCGCAAGCATGTCAGGGACCAGAAGGGACCAACTAGGATGAGCGTACCGGCACGCTCCGACCGGTCTACTCGTCGTCATATCCCTCCACGGGTCTCCGTGGTCGTTGAGGTACTTTGCAAAAGATGAAGTCGTATTTTGTCTGGTGAGCAAGGACGACTTACCAGGATAGGTAGTGGGGATTGGTTCAGGTTGAACATAGCCAAAGTAGTTTCGTCTGATTGGGGGCACAGTGAAGGCAAGAACAGGACCTGAGATTCCGATGAGAAGGGAAAAGAAGATGACAGGACGCTCATGTGCAAGCCATTGCTGTGTGCCAAATGAGCATGAGGTCTACGAGATCAAACCCTGATACTTACAAGGGATCGGTATGACCGTCGAAGTGGGGCAACGATGGAAGCCATGACGAGTGCTTGCGTTCGTTGTCACTGAGCCGGGAAGTCAGTATGATATTTGGTCGTGTGTGCGCGTATTTGTCAAAGGCCTTGGAAATAAACAACGCGATCGTGGCGTTGTGCTGGTTCCCCGGTGTGCGAGTGGGTCGCTGTCGTGTTTAGCTTTGGGTGCAGCTGTGAGCTAATAGGGTTTATTCTGCAAGTGCTACTTTTCTCTTTGGCGGGGGATAGAGCAGATGATCTAGCCGAGAAGAGCAACGGGCGTCTGGCAGAGATTAAAGTTGAGTATTAGCAGTGTCATAAACTGTAAGCGCGCCTCTTTTTTTTTTTTTTTCAAAATATTCTTCTAGTCGTTGTCCGACGGTGTACTCATGGCCCGACTGCGACGGGACACAGCACAGCAGATGCACCCGTCCCAGCATACGTCGCCCCCTCCAAGGCCCCTCCGCATATTTGCAACCGGGACGGTCTTCCTCACCCACACCCTCTTCCTGCCCTCCTATCCTCTCCCGGGCAGCGCATCGCGGGCCCAAGCAGTCCACACATCACGAGGGGGAGCGTCTGGTCATATCCTCACCGTGCTTGCCCAGCTCTGTGCGACCGTCCCGTCCGCCGGCGACGTCGAACCCATGCTTGTTGCGTCTCTCGGCAGCAATGCCGAAGCCCAGCGTCTACGCGACGTCCTCGAAACATCGGGCGTCCGTACAAAGTACTGCAAGATATGGCCTGGTCTCGGCGTGCCCTCCGCATGGGTCATGCACGCTCGTGACAACCGCGAACGAACCGTCATCAATCACAATCCTCTCCCGGATGTCTCACACGAAGACTTCATCGCATTGCTAGGACCAGTCCTCGCACCAGAAAACTATGTCGGATACACCCAAAACCAACTCCAGCCACCCACAGGCATCGTCAGGGAACAACAATCGAGTTCCCCTATCCCCATCTTTCCCAACACTCTCGCACCTTCAGCACCCCGTCCATCCACCTCCACACGCCCAAATACTTCTTCCTCTTCACACTCAGCTCCTCCGTCCCCCCATGCGTTCAGGGTCCCTAGTCAGACACCTCACTCTCCCGCTCCTTTCGACTGGCTCCACGTCGAGGGCCGCAGCATACGCACCACAGTTGCCAATATTCTGGGTATCGATGGTCTCGCCAGAGAGCGGAAGTGGCGATCCCACTGCGTGATCAGCGTTGATCTGGGCCGTAGAGCACGCGAGAGCGCAGAAGCGGTGAGCTGGTGCTCTTCAGGTCTATTACATCCTCTAATCTTAGCCTCAGCTTCTCCCTCATGCAGATGTCATATTTCTATGCGCCACGACGTTTCCATCCCTGTCATCCTCACCGACATCGCCACCAAACTCTACACCCACCCTCCGCGCGATACTGCTTTCCCTCGCTCGCCATGCGCAGCCGCATGCCCTACTCGTTCTGAATGCGGGTCGTGAAGGTGCCGCCCTCCTCAGCGTTCCAACTCGTGAATACTTGCAAAGTTCAGGCTGGTCTCCACCTCCACAATCATCACAATCCGCCTCTCACGCCCACTCGAATTCAACTGTCACCTCGAATGGCACACATCCCCGGGACGGCATGGAGAGCGTGCGTTCTGGTTCAGATTTTTGGGCAAGCGCACGGGCGGCAGATATGTCCCTAGCTTCACGCGACAACATGGATTCCGGCGGTAACATGAACGGACAGGGAAGTAACCATCACCGCTATAGTGGAGAGTCCTTCCATCCCTTTGACGACGGCGATGAAGGTGAAGACGAGGATGGACGACATACGCCTCAGCCTCGTCGAAAGGAACCTGTTGAGGAGGAAGACGTGCCAGACGAAGAGGGCGCGCATGCTGCGTTCGTGGCGGGAATGATATGGGCATTGAGTAGACGCCTTTTACCTGGTCCACCTTATACACCTGATAATCACAACAACCCGAGCGGGGATCGAAAGGATGGGAATGTGGCAGACTTGGGAGTGCGTTGGAGATTAGATGAGTGCCTTCGGTACGGTGTATTTTTGACGGCCACTTTTCTACTGATGTTGACTGCTATCAAACGCAAGGTTCGCTACGGAGATTGCGGGTCGCAGGGCTTATGCAGGTCCGACTGCGAGTAGCGCCCCTAGCATGGTTGGGAGTACGGTAAAGGAAAGCAGTGAATGGGACCGACTAGGCGAGGATATGCGTCGTGCTGGATGGTTTGATTGACGCTGACTGAATTCCTTTTTTCCTCGCTTTATGACTGCACGAGATGCGATGACATGGACGTGGCGATGCATATCATACTGTGGAACGCCAGGCTACTTCGTTCTGTGACTCTGCAAAAGTATGCCTATATACTGGGGGGCAGGGCATAATTAGTTTCATTGAAATCTCGTGGCAAAATGGCAAAAGGTTGCGGAATTGGCTTCGCTTTTTTCCTGCTCACCGTGTGCATATTGTTGTAAATTGATACGAATACTCATTCTCCCGGACGGCTCGTGCAGCGCACACATTCATATCGGCTTTGTAATTCTTGAACTGTTGAGCTTCCCAGCCGCTGGAATTATCTATCACAATCCTTGGGGTGGGTTCACCGCAGGTGGCCTTTACCAAGTCTCATTGTAATACCTTGAGCTATTACCTCACCTATCACCTAACCTCAGCTCTTCATAACTAATAACCGGCACTTTTATAACAATAATACTCAGTCCCAAGTAGGTCTTGTCATATGGTTTAACTTTATACCATAATGTTACATCAGTGACTATGGAGAAATACTTTCGGTAGGTTTTAATTGGGTATAGGCGGCCGACCTTATTAATTCAGAAATGCATTGCGCTGACGGATTTCCCATCAATTTCGATGTGGATTTGGCCACGAATTTTCCGCTCGGTCATCCAAATCCACCCATTGGATTTTCACCGGTCACCAATGGATTTTCGCCAGTTGATGTTAGAGATTTAGTTGGAGCTTATGTAAACATTTTACTATGCAGCAATTCCTTTGTATTACGGGTTATTCTATTGATCTAGTGGTTTTACACAGAGCTGAGTAAAGCAAGATAAGCTGGAAGGATTGCTTTAGTGAGCTGCTGCGGTTCAGTACCAGGTGGGTATGTCTCTCTATGCGTGTTGATGCATTGCGGACCCATGCCGCATATCACCTAATTTTATTTAACCCACCCTCGATATGCTGTCTAGATCAAAGTGCCATATACAAAGTCTCCTCACCGGCAACAATAGCAGTTACTTTCAGTTCAATCAGACGTTGCAAATGCGGCTATGGGACATGCCTGTACGTGGTTGCGGTGTTTTATTTTTCTTAGAATGTAAATCTACTGTGTATAGTACTAAACAGTGTGAATTCAGTCAGAAAACAGGAAGTTGCAAGTGAATAATATACTATAAACTGGTCTATTCCTACTGGATATAAAGACTTTCTGTCCAAGGTGAAGTTTTGTGACGAGTAGCTATAAGTCATATTGTATCCAGTTTTGGTTCAAGTGCAAGCACACAACTGTACTTGACTGTAATATTGCACACACATGCCATTTTCAAACTCCGCATGTGGTGTGTAGCGAAATCCATGCATATGGCCAACAAAAGCATCATATGCTTTGGCTCAAATCTGGTTCTATCGTTCTGCAGTTCTCGGTGACAGCCAACTTTTATCATAGTTGGTAGATCGCTAAGTAAAGGTAAGACGGAGTAGCATGATTGGCAATCGCGTGCTGACGTGGCGGCCTGACAGCAGCGAATCATACAACTCCATGTATCATCATATTTTTTGGCCAAGCATAACTGAGAGGCCTTGTTCCGTCGTTTGATGATCCGCTGGCATGGGGAGAAGTGCCTGCGTTTAGGCACTGATGAGCAAGTGATACTCGTGTCGTGCTGATGGTGTATGAACCTTGTCTAGCAATAAGATGGGCAAAGGTCGGGAACCAAGACTCGCCTATAGTTGACCCCCTCCGCCACGTGGGCGCTCCGTATCCCTCGCCAGTCGTTCCAGCAAACAGTCTTCTCCAGTTTTCCCTCATCTTGCACATCCGAATATATTCCAGAATAACACCGGGACCCATCTGCATCAACCCCCCGATACGCTTATTACCTGGCGGGCTCAGTTTCTCTGCCATATTTAAATATCTCACCAAATTATTCCAGTACCCCGCTGATGCTATAAAGGTCGGAATAGTACCACAGCTCGGGTAGGTACTACTTCACCTTCGTCACGGTCGTCCAAAATGATAGTTTCTTGGCTGTCTGCCCATAATTCACTTTCGCTTCTAGCTCCGGTCTTCTCTCCAGAGTCACCAACTTTTAGCATGCAACGCAGCACTAATGTACGTCCCGAATCCAACCCCCCGGGTCTTTTTCCTGATACGGAGGTCCCCCAGCTTGCTGTGTACGTTTCCCAGACACATTACTAGCATGTCTGTTGAACTGATCGTTTATACCGACTCCCGCCTACTGTTTGTGACGCATTATAGGTACTGGGGCCAAGATTCCTACGCCGCGAGTAATCCAAATGACACCGCCAACTGGCAACAACCGTTATCGTATTATTGTAACGTGCGTGTTTCCTTGAATGTCAATTCTTTTTTACATATGTGTTTTTTGGGCGTAACCACCACCATTTCGCAGGACGACGCCATCGACACGTTTCCTATTGCTAGTTTGAACAAATTCTTCGCTGGGGGCGATCTTCCTTCCATCAACCTTGCGAACGTGTGTCTTTCTCTTTCCGAGAAAATCTGCAACTGCCTAACCCAAACTTTGATCTTCCATTTTTCTCTTTATTCGCTCCCTGCAGTCATGCGGAAATACCCTCTTCTCCGGTACATCGATGCCCAATTGCACCTTTTTAGGCCCCGACATCGAAAACTGCCAAGCTGCAGGAAAAATTATCACTATTTCGCTGGGTGGAGCGGCCAGTTCGGTTGGATTTTCGAACGACTCACAGGCGGCAAGCGTTTGCGCAGACGATTTGGGATCTCTTTCTTGAGGGGAGTAGTCCTGATCGTCCGTTTGGTTCTGCTGTATTGGACGGGGTAAGGTTTCTTCGAGCAGACCTCAACGACCATTCTTATTTACATTCTATTTTGGGTTCACAATTCTCTAGAGTCGACCTCGATATTGAAAGTGGCAATCAGACCGGCTATGCCACTTTCGTAAACCGCGCTCCGCACACTGATGGCTAAGGGGAGCAAGCAGTACGTTATCGTCTATTTGGCCTTTTTACATCCATCTCAGGAATCTCTTGGATCTTTGATTAGGTATTATATCACTGCAGGTTGGTACCACTCATCACTTTGTCAGCTTGTGTGGAGAGGAAAGCTAATATTCAACAAATAGCTCCACAATGTACCTACCCAGACCCGATCATTGGCTCAGCCCTCAATACCGTCGGATTCGATGCTGTCTACGTCCAATTCTGTACGTGCCTCTAGCATTATACTCATCGCATGCGTTTTTAATGATGATGGTGTTGCAAGATATAGTTTCTGTGCACTCAATAACTATACCAATCCGAAGGTGAGTGTGCCCAGCAAAAACGGATGGCCAGCATCTCATGCGTACATGACGCCCTCTGCATGACATTTCACAGGCATGGAATTTTGGTTCATGGTACATTCCACACTCTCGAATGATCAGCCGAGTGCTAACGGATGCGTGATATGGTTATAGGGACAACTGGGCAAAAACAGTCTCTCTCCAAAATCCCGACGTCAAAGTTTACATCGTTGCCCCCGCATCCTCGATTGCAGCACAGTACGGGATACGTCAATGTGTCGATGTTGGCGACGATCATTCAGCAGACGCGGAGTCAGTACTCGTCGTTTGGGGGTGTGATGTTGTGGGATGCATCGACGGCCTACGGTGCGTGTTTTCTATCAAAGGGTGATGGTAGTGAGTGAAGTGGATGTGCGTTTGAGGCAGCAAATTCGAGGTATGATCTGGCTGTGAAGAATATATTAACGGCTGGTGCGACTGTGGTTGCGACGTCAACGCCAACCAGCGCTTCCACTGCTACGAATTCCACTGTTACGAATTCCGCTGCTACGACTACCACGGCCAACACGACGACACGTGCTACGGCAACTGCAACTGGTACTATTTGTTCTGGTGTATCTGCATGGTCGGGTAGGATAGCGGTAAGTATTCGCACACCGATCCGTCGACCCAATTGCGCTGACCTGATTCCCCTCGTCTCAATTCAGTACTGGGGCGGAGACCTAGTGACTTATCAGTGGGTGATCCTTGCCGACAAGTCGGCTATGTGCGCCGACCATAGCTGACAATCGAACCACCACCTAGCGACAAACTTTGGTCAGCAAAATGGTGGACGTACGATGATGTACCGGGAGGTGAGTCCATCGGTCACATTTCATGGACACGGTACTGACTGTATCGCACGCTTTGGTTTACTTTGTTACTTTGTAGGTCCAGCAGAAGTATGGATCGACGCCGCGCCTTGTTAAGATTGGCGATTGTCGCGTCTTCTGTAGTCCAAGACCACGAATTAGGTCGCCCCCCACCCTACGACGAATGTGTGTCCGTTTTAGCGGGTGGTGTCATGCAAATGGCCATCTAGACGATTCCGTCGTCACTTCATATGCAGGGAGGACGTGCTGGGCACTCTTTTTGTGATCGAAGGTGGCTGTACGTCTTTGCGAGGTTGGGGAGCCTGTGAACATCGAGGACCTTTGATGGGGGAAATGACAAAGGTGCATAACTTATACACCACTTTATGCCACTCCTCTGTACGCCTAGGCGCTACACTAGCATAACACATAGATATACTATGGAACACGACCGTTTGATGACGGTGGTTTTACATTTACAACGAATAATCGAAAGTACGCCATAAGAACGGTTCTGAAAATCGTATATAACCCTACTCTTGAGTTGCTACGTTCCATGGTCCATGCTAAATAGACAGCACATGTAGCTCTGTAGGTGTCTGTATGTATTACTGTCCGATTGGGGAGCTTTTAAAAAACCACTCTCAAAGATGGGTCGCGCACGGCCAAAGCAGCGGAAATTCCGCTCGACATCCCAACCAGCGTCGCCTTCGCTGCCACCCACTGCATCGCTTGTCGCAAAGGCACAGGATCTCATCATACAGTGCGATTATCCACTCGCTCGCAAATTCATAGAGCGTATTCTCTCCAGGGAAGATGGCACCCCCCGCCGAGAAAAACCAAGCTAGAGAAATGATGGGCGTCGTTCTACTCGAGTTGGCGGAAACCGATGCAGCCAAGGAGGTAAGGCCGCCTACCGACCTCTAGGCCAATGTCCTAACCTCGCATCTATCCATGGTAGATGTTTTGAGCTTGGTGCCCCCCACACCCGGATGCTCCATCCCCTCCACCCCCATCAGCGTACCTCCATCTTGCACAGCTGTCCGATGACGACCCCCAAGCTGCCATTGTCTCACTATCAGACCGCCATCGACCTTCTTCACGCACACCTCAAGGGTAAATCACCCATAGTTTCGAACACCGATGATGACGACGACAGCGAGACCAAGAGTAACATCGTCCGTGCGTACTTGGGTAATGGTAGAGATTTGGATGATCCAGCACATGATCTATGGTACGTTTGACCGTCACGTCGCGTTCGTCGGCCGACATCTGATTCTGGTGTCACTACTAGTTTTGATCCAGCGGCATCGTCCACGTGCGATGCTTTACTTTTCTCGCGCACTCGAAATCGATCCTCAAAATCTAGAAGCGCTGCAAACCCTCGCTAGCGTTCGTCTCTCGCAGGGAGAAACCGGAAGAGGCACTGCGAGCTCTCCGTACCTTTCCCCCACCAGATCCTACATAGTAGGACCCCCCAGACTCACACGTCTCTACTTCTGAACGCTTTGTCTATACCCGTTCGAATCGCGCGCGCAAAATTGTTGTTGGAGTGCAGTGCCTACTCCGACGCGCTATCGCTACTCGAAGGCGTACTTGCTGCCGACGATGCGAACGTAGAGGGTTGGTATTTGATGGGTGGTCGTGTGGTGGTTATTGGCAGAAAGGCGAAAAGAGGGGAGATATGACTGTTGTTCACGGTCTCAGTGAGGAAGGGGAACAAATAGAGTGGCAGGACATGGCAAGAGACTCGCGGGATTGTTTGGAGACGTGTCGGATGGTGAGCCATTTAGCCCGTAGTTTTGTAACATCATGGGCCGTGTCACTGACAGGTTTTTCCAGCTCTATTCATCGCAAGCGTTCCCAGATGAACCTCTGATGGACCATGTACAAGAGCTGATCCTGACGCTAGAAGGGCTCGGTATTCATCCGTCCCCAGCTGACGAAGAGGAGAGCGGTGAAATCTGGGAAGACATTGGTGACTCTGATGACGATGTAGATGTGGAGATGAGCCTATAAATACTTACAGCCAAAAAGTATCCGGCCTATGATACAAAGAAGTAACTCTTGGATGATGCATCTTAATGGCCACAAACTTTGCCACGCTTTTATTTCGACAAGGTACCCGCATCCCGATCGTGAAACCCGCGCACAGCTTATCTATCACTCTTCGGAAAGTGCTGTCCTGGGTATATTTCGCTTGGGGGTGCGTGCGAGAGCAACATAAGCGATGCCCAAGTCCAATCTGATTACCGATTACCCATCGGTGGCGAGTATGTCATGTACATACTAAGCTATTCTTAATTTCCTCTGAAGGTACCGTGTACTATATTTGCTTTAAATACTTTTCAACGGACCTGTGTATGGCGTCAGACCCAACATCCTTACTTCTCGAATACACCCTATGCTATCTTCCTGACGGTGCGGTTTCCCGAGGGAGGCAAATCGGCTACAAATGCAGACTTCTCCACGCAAACGTCCCAACGCCGTCTCTTGGTCATATATCGCCATGTATGACGACTCCCAGCAAGTCATGCTAGCCTCTGTTGTCACCATTGCAAGCTGTGTGCAGTGTCATTGTCATTACCGGTCATGGCCTCTCCGTCGAGCGCCATATGCGACACCTCCTCTGCGCCTCTTCCCATATAATTGCCGAATTGATCATTCTCGTTGACCTCTTCTCCAGACAAGTCTACAATGCGTTTCGTGCAAGTAGTCAGGACACGCGCCATCATTGTCATAGAATACGCGAACATCCCAAGTGATGCCGAGAGCTGATAAAACGCATGCAAGGGTAGCATCATTTCCTTTGAGGCGCTTCCGTAGCTTTTTGACCTCCATCTCCTTTTCTACGGGGTACGGATGTTGCAGACCAAAACCGAGATACCCTCCTCCAGGCAGAAGATCAGGATTAGCCAGGAGTGTGTAAAGTAATTCTGCCAGGCATCCTTCGTAAGGTGCCGGCGAAGAAATGACTGGGATCGGCTGGTCTTCGGGAATGAAGTACAGATTATAAGTCAGCGTGACGCGGTGCCCAGTTCTAACGCGCGGACTTCGTGTTCGACGTCGGAAAAAAACGAGACGTAGCCCACGCAAGGCTGTTTGCGCAGTGTCGGGAAATCATTTTTACAAGATCTACTTCCCACTTCGTGGCCATCCTGTCTGAGGACGAATTCACCGCCTTGATGGGGAAGTTGGGAATACTACAACCAGGGACCCAAACATGGTCCTCACTGCGCGGTGTATCCTTGTGGGCCTTGAAAAACGAGTCTTTACCTACGATAATACTGAGGACTTGGGAATGTGTAAAGAATTCCGTGGAAATTCACAGACCGTAAACGTTTAGCTTGTACATTTCCACCCTGATACGTCGCTTCTCATTATTACCCTCTAGCAGTGCATTGCGAACGACATCAATGAGACCAAGGCTACCAACGTTAAACGGAGTCCCAAAGTTCTTAATGGTCCAGTTTTCCGGCTTTCCGGTACGATTCGTCATACACGTCTTCTTTGTTTGCGCCAAACGTGGCTGGGGTCACAAGCATCCGCGAGTCTGTTCAACTCCTCCGGTGTTGCTATTAGAGAGGTCTAGATTGCTGCTTGGAGGCTAGTAAATTACATGCAAGGAATACAGCCGAGAACATACCCGTCACGATAAAACAGCGTCAACTGCTCTGGTAGAACTGTTAACGTCCCACTGCAGTAGGGTGGGCGAGAAGTTAGAAAGGCCTTGATTGAGGACGCGATGTCGGAGAGGGAAGACATAATTGTCAGTGAATGTCCCTCTCCTACTTATCATGTAAGAAACCCCTTTTTCAGTGGCTGTGCGCCTGCCCCAAGTTTTACGGAATGGTCAGTTTGTGTCACGTGATCACGCAACGCGGTAAGTATTATGTACATCGTGGTTTCCGTGCTCCACCGGAGGCCCACAGCTCAGCGGGCTTGTCCTGCTTGTTCTCCTCCAGTTATCGTGAGTTGCGTTGAACAACAAAAGAAATTTTGTGACGAGAAAGTCGGGCAGTGCTACTAGACTCCAAACAACACGACATGCAGCCGAAGGTTGAGGATACTGCAATTCGGGTGCGCACTCACATCACCTCGCTGCTGCGGGGGGTGGCTCATGTTATGCAGATCCTGGCCAGTGACTGGGAAGACCTCTCTGATTCCGGGAGCACTCCAGAGCAACTCCGCTCCAGTAATGCAAGCGTAGGATCTACACCTAGGAGGCGTCGGAGAGGCGCCAAAACATACAACCGCAACGACCGCTACCAGGCCCAAGAGTACTGCTGAAAAACCGAAGCGTCAGAGGCCTCCTATCATAGATAAAGAGGAACTAGAAGATGCCATCGCAGCTGGCGCTCGGTTCTCCGTGAATATACTTTTGACGTGGTCAGCGTCGCCATCAGATACATGCGCCGACCCTTGTCTATTTTCCTGTGCTTATGGATTTTCGCGCTCTTGGTTTCCTCGCATGGCCAACGTTTTGCGAACTGCCCTGTCCCCTCTCTGCTTCATCCCCGGGATGACGAAGAGCGCGTTGTGCGCACCAGTGCCGCTGACTCCTCCTCAACTTGACTTCCCGAGTTTAATGAAAGCCCAGGGATCCATGTTTGACCAGTTTGTAGGGGAGTCTGTCGGCGGTTCTGCTCTATCCATCGAAGTCCTCAAGGCTGAGATGGCGACCAGGGATCTTTCAACACTCGTGCGATATAGCGATCTCAAATCCAAAGACAGCGTGGCCGATCTACTGTCGGCTATTTCTATAGATGCTAAGAAGACTGCGCGGGGACTGACGAAGCTGAATGCCAAAGTAGCTGGTGCAGTCGATGAGTATGTGTTGTCGATGTTTTGTTTAGCGGTGATTCACCTTTGACCTCGGGTGATTAGAGTGATGGCACTGAATAGTTACGCGATGGCCACCATCGAGGAAGCACCTGAAAAGGCGACTTCGCCCATCCTTCAAGCTATAATTCCGATCAAGATAGGACCAACGGCGGATGAAATCGTACAAGGGGCATTTGCACTTGCGATGGATCAGTCTGAGCAGTCCATCGCTCGTCTCATCGTCGAAGCGGAGGTATCCGGACAAAATCTGGACCAGATGGAAGTGGATATTGCGTCGCTCCACGATATGCTTACTCGCGAAGATATACATATGAGTAATGAGAAGGATCACATCCTTGCGAGCTCTGGACGACGCTCGGTGGAAACAAACAAAAACTGCGGGAGTACGAACGACAGGCTGGCATTGCTCGATGACTTGGCCGTTTACCGGAAGCAAGCGAGGGCCCACGTTATAGCGGCCACTGCAGACACTGCATGCAATGAGCGACGATCTTGAGGACTTGCGAGAACGCGTGGCTGCTCCTGGTATCATTGGCGGGAAAGTCCCCCTTAAAGTCCACATTGAAAGTATCAAAAATGGACTGGAGAGGTTGAAGGAAGGCAGGACGCGTGCTCGAGAAGTTGGAGACGAAACTTCGAAACGATTGTTGGGTTCCGACTGACTGGATTCTCACATCCACGAGATGAGGAGAAGGGAAGAAGGGGGTACACGCCTACAGCCAGCTACTCGTCGCTCACATGTGGTAGAGTGATCTGATCGCATTTGGTTTGATGCTTATCGTAGGATGTCCAACTACCGTGCTGAATGTCCGAAACGTCGGCGATAAGGAACGGAATGCGAATATTCTGTGTCATTGTCTGTTTCGCGTACACACTAACAATCACGAGTATTGACCTTGTGATGCATCCCCGACGCTAGATCTGATTATCTACGTAGTATCAATATCATGATCCAGGTACAGTGCCACTTGGATATCTTAGCAAACTCGAGTCCACCGTGGTAGGGGAAGAATGCAGACCCCCAACGAGGCTCCATAAGGCTACTGTGGAAATATATACCTGAGAACCAGTGCTCATGGGGAAACAAAAGTTGGTGTATATCGGCTGTCTTATTGTGTTGCAGGAATATAACCGGATTGTCTCACGTGCCATGCTTTATTCGGAAATGACAATTACGGTGGTCCCTCTCCCCTGCCATGAGTCTGGCAGAAGAACAATATTATGGACCTGGCATGCCCCCTGCAAAAAAAGGTATCGAGCCCGTGGCCGTTTTCACTTTATCTCTTCCATACTCTTTCCCCGCCCTCCTCTCACATCGTTACCCGTCTCTCTAGTTTCGTGCCGGCTTACGGAGCATCTGAACTTCCGGTAATACGTGTGTCCGTTATATTTCCATGTGCTCATCATAGATCCGTCAGAATTGTTTCAGCGGACCATCACTCTCTAGACTTTACACCAACGTACACGTTCCCTGACAAAAGATACTATCCGGGCGCGCGCGGCTGCTCCTGTCGTTCTCCGGACACCCTGACTACCGCACGTCTCCTCTCCATTTAGTGCCATCAACGAACTCCCTGATATCATCCCAGCCCAAGCCGGGTTCTACCTTGATCCCTTGTCTGAACGATGGATTTTCCAGTAAGTAGCATGTTTTCTACTACGCTCTGTGCATACCAAGTCACGTCGACTTCCATAGACTGGTGCTGGTGCAACAGGGGGTCCAATTTCTCCAGAGGTACGCTAAGTCGTCGCTTATCTAGAATATTTCCCCCTGTCAACCAGTTTCACCTAGGCTTGGAAACGGGCCGTCTACCGCAGTGCGCCTCCCCGTTTCTACGTGGAGCTGCTTCTGCCTGAAAAACAAGGTGAAACATACATTATATCCACTTTCAGGGATATTGACGTCGCCCATAGGTGGTAGCCATAGTTATGGCCTTCGTGTATACCCAATCAAAGATGATGGTGTTTCTATTTCCACTCGCAACAGCGGTTCCCTTAGCTACGTAATCTGGAGAAGGTGGGAGGACTGTCTGCATTTCCAGGAGACCCTCGAAGTCGCATATTCGCGCATGGCGAGAGAGAAACGAAACCGTCTTGCTGCAGGCAAGGGCATTAAGAAAAACGGCGTTTACATACACGGAGATCAAGCCGCTTCATTCGAGTCTCTCCCACCAGGCCCAGACCCACACTCGGTGGCACAGGATATTCACCAACACATACCAAAGTTGACGAAGAAAGCAACGCTTTTTCGTGCCAGCCAGGCCACTATTCAACAGCGGCAATCAGAATTCAAGGCAATGATCACCGCCTTTTTCGATGAGGACATGCCGACTCTCATTAAAGAGTTGAGAGAGACTCGTACTTTCACAGATTTCTTTGGTTTCTGGAGAAGGGATTACGACCTGGCGAGAAGACAAGGCAAGGATCCCGATACAGCGACAATCGGCTCAGTGTCAGTGTACTTTTCCGCCTCGAGTCCATCCCTTCCAGATATGTTTCATTCTCCCAATAAAAAGACATCACCTCAGAAGTCCGTTCGGCGGTCCTCTATTGTTTCTGACTCTTCGTCCTCTGGAAGTTCTATCCACGGGCGGGCGCTCCGAAGGGCTGTGACTCATGCGCAATCCTCAGATAGCATTCCATGGTCCAATTCTTCGTCTAACAATTCCCCTACATCACCCTCTTTGCCATCAACGCCCACTTCTCCGCCTCGCCAACTTTCTTCCATTTCCCGTCAGGCGGTGGTAGCGGCTCACGAGGTGCCAGTCAGGTTTGGCTATGTCCCAGAGGCAGTTATGCCAGAGAGACCAACCTCATTGTTGGAATCCTTACCAGAAGATCGCGAACTGCCTCCAGGGTGCTCTGGGAAGTCAGGTGGTCAGAGCACGCACTCACGGAGGAGGGCCGGATCTACCAGTGAAGCCCACCGCAACGCGAGGATATACGGATCGCTTCCCCGTGGCTTTGAATCTCTATCTGAGTTTGGAGAGCAACGATCCAGCAGTCATGGTGAGTAGGCTGCAATTACATATTTCATTTATGCAGCTTATACTGTCACTTCGCAGCGCCCACAAACGGATATCCAAGGAATTCGTGGCAGACAACGCACTCTACATCGGCTTCCAGGGCAGTGACGTACCTCGAAGAGCTCGGCGTTGACTACACACTACCAACTCCTAATCCAGAAAGCAAGCACCGTCCGAGAGCCTCAATGTGTAGCGTGGCATCATCGGTGATGCCAGGAACGGCTGTGGATGCTGTGATGCCCCGTTTTTCACGCCAGCCTCCCGTCGATCGCCGGAAGATGATTTCATATCCCGGAGGCGACCTCATCTTCGAAGACGACGAGCCGTGGGTAGACCATGACGAGCCTTATCAAGGGGATGATTTACTGGATGCCTATTTCTACGGTGTGTTTCATCGCTATTTTATGGATGTCGATATTCATCGTTTTTATGTAGATTCGAATCCACTACAATCACCATATCCGGGCGATGTTCCCGAGACACCTAGGGGTGATGCGTTCCGACTTTCTCAGAGTGTCCCTTACAGGCGTTCCGGGAGGCGGTCTTCGTTGGCACATTCTGTTTCCAGCCACTCGACCGCGTCTAGCCACGAGGGGACAGTGCTTTCCATTAAGGCGGTACACGAGGAGAGCATAATAATGCTGCGTATTCCTCGCACATTGCAGTTTGCAGACCTTCGCCAGAAGATTTATGACAAGTTCGTTCAACAGGAGCAGTCTCCTATTTCCGAATCCTTTGCTATCGCGGTCTTGGTGCAACCTACCATAGAACGAGGCGCTGCTGCTCAGTATCAGCGCCCGGATTCGTTATTGTCGGCTGACAGCAAGAAAGCCGCACTTCATTTTGTAGCATCCCAGGAAGAGTGGGATCAAGCCGTCATGCGGTATGGAACTAAATTATTCCTGCGTATCATAGGAAGCAGAGAGTAATATCATCAAATTACGTCTTCTACGGATTTCAGTCTGCGTGGTTAGGCCTTCGTCTTTCGTGACACATACCTTTTTTTTTCTCCTTTTCGCATTTCTATGATTGATCATACATTTTTAGTCCCCTTAAATGATTTTCGATTGACATCGCTCTTTCTCAGGCCGAGGCAACTTTTTTCATGGGTGGATCTGTAACTACAGTATCTAAGTATGTACGAAGAAACCATGTACATATCTCATTGAGTAAAATATACCATTACTAACCTAACAATGAAACAGGCTACATGAGCTTTACACTCAAGCCCCTACGATCGCCTGTGCATGAGGTGAAGGTGCTAAGGTGGGCTTGGGGGCAACAGATACAGAGGGTGCACCCACGGGCAGGGGAGTTCTCGTCCAGTCTGGAATGATGTTTTTCAGTGATTGCTCCTCATCAGTTGCTGTGATAGCTGCTTCATCGTCATCGTTCTGAGATGAGAACGCCTCATCCCACTTTTCTCTCGTAATCTCCATTCCTCCCGTCTTCAGGGCCCTGCGGTAACAGCATCCGAGTTGAGCAGTCTTGGCTGCTTGTAAGAATGAAGTAGAACGTACCCGGCCAGGGAGCCGCCGACCCATGCCATCAACGCAGGGGAATATGCAGGCGCTTTTCCAGCATTGGCCTTGGCGCGTGTCGAGGACGACGCAGACACCTGTGGCGAAGGGTTGTTCAGGATAGCAAAGTGGGGGATAAGCGGCCTGAGCTCTGCATAACGATCATAGGCAGGTGGAGCTGGTCGCCCACGTCGGGAACTCTGTCGCGGTGGTCCTGGAGGTGCGATTGCGCGCAAGAGTTCGGCATGCAGACGCGGGATAAAACCAGGTAACATCGCAGTGCCTCCCGTGACGAGAATGGAAGATGCCATCGTTGTTCTTAGGTCAATAGGTACCTGTCAAAACATGTAAGTCCAGCGAAAGTTGGCTATACGTAAGGGGGAGAACCTTGAGTAGAGCATCCAGTATAACCTCGGCGACACTGCCTTCGTCGACGTCACCACCCTCGAAAAGAACCTCGGCGGCTCGCTCGCGGATCCATCCAGGTACGATAAGGGTGCCGCGTCCGGTGCCCATCTGCTGTGATGCTGGGGGCACAACGCGGAGCTGGACGTCAGTGGCATTCGAATACCGAGTATACAAGTTAGCCACTGCTTGGAGGTAGCTTTCTGTCCCGGTCCCGGAATCGGATGAAGCCTCTGGCTGCGAAGAGACGAAGCTTTCGGGCACATCGGAGGCAGAGGCGCGAGAGAACTCCGACTCAGACACAGCTGAATCACTTTCAGGGAGATTGTCAGCTTCTGAGGCAGAAGACGCCATCGGGGACGAAGGTCGGGTGTCGTGCCGTGCTTCCAATACACTGCTTACAAAACAGCACCGAGTTTTGATGTCTTCGACCAGTGAAGCCGTAAGAATCTCCTGCGGGACACGTGTGAGACGGCTGGCAAGTGGAGGATTGACGACAGTAAGACTCGTTGGGGGAGGTGCATATTTGCCGAACAGAAGCAAAAGGGCACGAAGGTGTGATGTGAAACGGGAACCCGCCAACGGTGTAGTCCGTATATGTGGGAATAGTGGCCTAGCAGCGAAAATCTGCACGATGAAAAGTAGCATTAGCGAGATGGACAGCTCGGATTCTCTAGAAAGAAGCGTACGGGTAACGCAGTAGTCTCAAGATGACCACAGTCGATCACCAAGCCAGTGATGCGGCCAACCGACAAGAGAGACAGAAGATGACTTGGAGCAAATGATATTGAAGGCACCTCGTAAGGCATCAAGGACGTGGAGAACATAACACGCAACTACCAGACACACCTGCAAGTTACCGAACAGGACGCGAGCAAGTATTTCTTTGATGTGCAGTGGAAGTAAAGGGTGTTCTACCAAAATCACCTTGCGAGACTTGGGGTCCGTAAGTAGCGACCTACCCCGACCTCTGTTGAGCAAAAGGTATCGACGAGAGTCTCAGTCCGTCCTCACTCATGGAACACCGGGCGCATGCGCTTCTCGATATTAATTTCGAGTAGCCGGTCTTGTTCAGCTCTAACTGCAGCATCGCTCGCGCGGCTCAATCCCCACAAAGGTTCCGCGTTTGTTGGATCAGAATAGAAGACGTCCCTGGGCCTTCCCTCGCCACTGAAACCGACCTTCCAGATGCGCGAACCAGGATCGACCACGACGCGGTCTTCAGTGCCGTACAGAGAGTGCCTGCGAGTAGTCGTGTAATGTGGGGATGCCTGAAGGATATGAGAACCCGCAACCCTGGCAGTGGTGGGTGTTGCAGTGGGTGTTGTGGGCGCTGTTTTCCCTCTGGGCGTCGTTGTGAGCGCAGACATGGCCTGAGACTTGGCGAGTAGTACCAGGAGGGCTCACACCCATGCTAGGTCACGTGAAGTAAAGCACGGAACAATATTGTATCGGCGGGTAGTATAAGTACATGTAAGTAGCTAGTCGAGTCCGTTGCCTTTCGAACGTTATACAGGTTGGATAAAGAGCTGGTATGGCTCTCGGTATTCACCCCTAGCCTTCCTGTTGCGTCTCTCCTCCTTCCTTGCTCGTTTCTCCTCGCGCCTTTCAGCTTTGGCAGCCCTCCTTTCAGCTTTCCGAGCACGTCGCTGAGCCTTGTAATCACTGCGAGTGTATGCATTACTGCTATGATGATGATGGCCACCCTCCGAATCAGACGAGTCAGAAGACGAGGAAGATGAGGACGAGGAAGATGAAGACGAGGAAGAGTTGCTACGATGACGGAGCTTCTTGGCCGTGCGTCGCTGTCGGGGATCTCCCAATGGAGCAGGGCCTTCGCGTCCACTAAGACGCTCGGAGCCCTGGCAGAGGACAATCTCCATCCTGCGAGGGCCGAAGAAGTACTGCCATAATGGTACTTAGTAAAAGCCGAAAACCAACATGGAACTGTTGAAAACGAACGTGGTTCCAGTGATCAACGACATCTCCGGCAGCTGTGCGATTCTTGGATTTCATCTTCTGCTCGATTGCATGGGTCATAAACAGACCTCCTGTAGTCCTTGTGTCACAACACGGCACAGTTTCAACCAGCTAGATAAAAGTCATACCGACGAAACTCAGCCCAGCAACGAGAGGGATAACGTTAGATTTGATACGTTGTGCACCGGACAGCGAAGCACCCTTCTTCACATCTGTCAGGAACCTGTAAAGAGTTTAGTACTTTGCAAGCCGTGGTCAGCATTGTTGACTCGCCGTTTCCAATCTTCTTCGGTGACATCGTGGGTCGCGAACGGGTGCGGGGCAAGCTGACAAGGGGGTGGGAGTTCCGGGAAGCCCTTCGTCAATTCCTTTCCATTGGAAATCAGACACATCGGCGGGAATTGGTTGTACGGCATGTTGGATGGGGGCGGACGCTGCCATGAGGACGGAGGTCCCTGGTTGCCGAAAAATGATGCAAGGGACAAACCCCCTTCCCTTCCATTGGGTGATGGCGTGCGGTCTAAGTGAGTTGGGGGCAGTGTGGCAGGATTGTACGCCTGTCAGTTATTTGGGTGAGAAAGAGTGGTCAACAGCATAAATTTCGTTTGAACTCACGGCGGAATGAGGGATTTCCTGGGGGTATGGTGCATGCCCTTGGGGAGGGTAGTCATTGGGCGGCTGGGGGTATTCCGGCGGGGGGCCAGGAGGAGCTGGGTACTGCGGAGGAGCAGAGTGCTCCGACTGCCACGATGGCACGTCCGATTGCTGATAATAAGGATTGTTCGACTGCTTCCCAGACATATCCTTATTACTGGTCGGATGCGATGTGAAGCTTGTGAACGTCGCAGTGAATCGAACGCCCTTTTAAATTGTCTCCCCGGCGCCTTAGCCACCAGTTGCTGTGCTGGGTATCTAATACATACCAGGATGCGATATCGCACTGCCCTGGGCAGTCCGGGTGCGGTAGTTGTGGGGTGGCAGTTGTAATGCAGTGTCTGCTCCCAACGCCCGACGACAAAGCTTCCGAGGAGCCAATTCGACTCGTCATGTCCTGGCCCTACACCCTGTGTATAATCGGTACACGTCTATGGAACTTGCGAAGAATGTCATTGTACGATCGTACTAGTGGCTGCGTACGGAAGATGGAGGCTAAGTACACATGTCAACAGAAAAAGAGCATCCCCGATCAACGGCGACGCAGATATCCCAATCGAAGGTGATTGTTCTGTATTCGCAGCACCGAGAGCCGAACAATAGGAGAACGGTATCACAGATCACAGAAAGAATGTGCATGAAATCATGAGACACGGGACGGATGTATAAGAAGACGCAGCTAGCGCTGGCCTTCTTCGTAATACTTGCAGTTATGAAGGAGTGAACGAGGAAAACGTGTGTTGCGATATGATACGACCAAACCCCCAGAATGAAGAGAGAACACCTGCACCCAAGGGAAGAAATCTGTCAAGCCTGACAATACATTCATTTCTGACTCACAAAAAATAAACCGCATTGTCCTCTTGCTTAGGACGTCAAGAACCCCGGAAGCAACTTCCAAACCCATTGAAGTACTGGCCTAACGTTACCATTTCACGGTAGCACAGGGACAGGGGTAAAAACGCACGATGCATGAAGAGAAGATGACAATATGTTTGAATGGAAAAGTTCTCGTCATTAATACGATCGATCGCCGAACCTTGGTGCAGCTGATGGAGGCCCTGAGCGTATGTATATGAATGGTCACGAAGTCCGCAAATGGAATATGGCAAGTAATCCGTAAGGAAGTCCTTCGTGCATAGATTTCACAGAGTGGAAGCGGATGCACTCACGGTTGGTGAGTTTATTTGTCCCTGCGATTGACCTGGACACGCAGCAGGCTGCCCGGATTCCTCCGCAGTAGCATGATCCGAAGATTCGCTATCCTGTAGCGGATTCCCGGCATTGATCACCGACCTCGATGCTCCGTGTGATAAGAGATTGGGTGATACAACACGTTGTGGGGTCGCATCCGGGGAGCTCGTGACAGGGCGAGTGGGCTGTGGGCTGCGCACCGTAACTTCACCGCCATCACTTTTGTCACTCGATTCTTCAGACAATTGAGAGTGGAGGCTAGCACTAAAGCGACTGCGCCTTTTCGCTAGACCTGGAGGAACTGGCGGTACGCGTGTGTTCGCCGGATTGAGCTTAGGATGAGCTTTCATCCGAGAAAGAGGAGGGGACGACAACGGAAAGGATTTGTTAAAGTGCGTCGGCCAGTGAGGTAAATTCGTGTGGGGAGAGGAGTTCATGACGGATGACAAGGGCATGAAGGGTTCGGTTGGAGAACCCTGGGTTTTGGGAAACGGGTATTCGAAGCGCTGGGAGCCAATGTCAAACGGCGTACCTAAGATCTGCAGCAAGAACAAAAAAAAAAAAAAGAGTCAGATGCACGACAAAGAGTGATGAGCCGGACAATTGATACGGAGTATGGAAGTGGGTGGAATCACCGACCTCTGCAGAAGATGCAGACGAGAAGCTGAGGCCTGAATCTGAATGGGAAGACCCTGGGATGGTGGTGAGGACAGTGGCGAACAAGAAAGGCTGACTGACCACTGCGGCTGGGATGGACGGACTCGTCCATGGCCTTCTCGCTAGCGAAGAGGTGATCAGCTGAGGGCGACATCCGCTGGCTTGGGGGGGGGGGGGGGGGGGACAAAAGAAAGAAACAGGCGAGACGGCTTCAAATCTCATGAGGCCAGGCGCAAACTCGCAATCAGTAAAAAAAGGCAGCGCATCGGCCACTGAACGTGTTCGGTGTTCCCCCCCCAAAAAAAAACACTGCGACCGTTCCCGCTTGCACCTTCTAGTTCCATGGTGTGGTGATCTGTGACCGGTCTTCATTTAATTGTCTGTCATTTTTAAAGGCTGTGAGCAGGGAGGCCGATGGGCAAGTCTCGAGATGCCAATTCATAGAATCATGGAACGCACAGACGCCCATAAGACCATGTCTTCTTCGCATCAGACCCGATGGCTCGACACGCCCCCTGCGCGTTTCCAGCGCAAGACGCACGGTGCATGCCCACACCCATCCTGTGTACTGACAATGTGGCAGGCCCGCCTGACCTATATGATAGCCACGTTTCCGTCGCATCCGACGCCCTGACAGCCTTTCACTTCCGCACCTCTCCTCGTGCCTGCCAGAGCACTACCGCAATGGAGAATCCGAGCGCACACCACGACCGAGCTCTGGTCTTGTCCGATCATTCACCCAGTCAGCTGATGCTGTTGCTTCAGATTACGAACGCCAAGGCTCAGCTGACATATATCTCCATTCGTCACCGGAAGGTATCGCCCGTGCGTCCCTTACCTCGCCTTCTGCACTCTGTCACTGGGAATGGAGCAGTCAGGCCCGCTCAGCTTCCTGGTTTACATATCGCCTAAGTTATCGTACTGCTTCGCCGCCCGGGTTTGATCGTCACGGGTGGCCTAGTTCTGTTCCACAATTTGCCGTTTGCGTTATTCTGTCCCTCATCGGAACTCATCCACCGCCTGTCACAGAACCCACCTATGGTAGGCTCGGTTCTAACCCAACACTACCTGCAGTCGATCGTTTCGCGGGATGGTTTCCTGCGTATTAAATACCCTCTGCAACAACTACTCCCCCACAGCCACAAATGAGCGATCGTCTCTGAAACACGCATATCTTTGTGGTCACTAATCGGAATCGGGATCTCGAGATAGAAAGCATGGAGAACGGTAGTCCCGATCAGCAGCCGCGAACGACGTTGCTGACCACTCGGGAAACACTGCTGCGATTGACACTGCTAGCACCTACCCTTTGGTTCAGCTGGTGTCCAGGGCAGATACACGAGGCGCAGATAATCTCTTCAAGCCTTTCGCATGCGTGCTCAGGGAAGTCGTGTACCCACTCTTTGGGCCTGGAAGACACGCACTTTTCGGTGTTGTTCCCGGGTCTGGCTAGCCACTATGACATTCGCAGAGCCGCTTTCGATACGCTGGACGTTCGATTATCATGAGGAGGTAATATGGTCGAGGTAGGTACATTCACAATTTACCCAATGTCCGATGCGTTCCTTCTGCAATTGCAAGCAGCATAGACAGAGGGGCAATACCTGCTCAGTCGCCCACCCAACTTTACTCGTTTGGCCGGACTCTGACTCACTGTGTCAATTTGTTGAATCATACCGTACACCATGCTGGGGCATAGTATGGTAGTGGGAACTATTGCGTTTGTGCTGGCATCGCCTGGGTGTTTCCCACCGTGGCAGTCTATGGTACCGTATACATAAGCTAAATGGCTACTTCGCATCAGCCATTTGTCCACGGTGCACTGCACAGCTTATTTGCCACGATCTGTTCATCCGCATCGGATGTTTGGGCCCATCCGAGAAGTGGTTGGCATTGAAATCTTGGCTGGCATCACCGCAAACCAAATGTTGCGATCAACCATACGTGGCTAACTTGTTTCGTGTTCAACTTGGACCAATCAGATGCACAAATTATCCAAAACACAACGTGGCACGCGAGACGAGTTGACCTACGAGATCAATACAAGCCCTCTCCACCACATGTGACGTCTGAAAAGGCCGCGGCGGGAACGGAAGATTGCCAGGGAAGAATAGTTTTGCCAGTAAGGCATTCGCACAGCAGTGGAGAGGGACAGGCCAGAGGAGGCCTACGTCACTAGTTAGTGTAGTGCAACATAACGCAAACGGACCCTCACGCATGTCACAGGTTCCCTCCAATAAAAAGAGTTCAACGGCAGCGGTTCCATTGCAACTACCTGATCTTTGTTGTACATATGGTAAATAACGCGTGACATGCATGTAGCTCGTTATACAATTCCAGTCAGACTGCAGTCCCGGAGATATCTGACCGAATTACGCAGTCAATTCGCCCCAACGCTTGCATAGATCAACTGCGCAGCCCCAGGGGATCGCGGCTCTATAGAACAATGGAAGGGTTTGGGATGTCTAGCCTTTCTGTTAAAAGGGCACGACTGATGCAAACGAGATATACTCACGAAGTTATCCCTGTTGTGAACTCAGGAGTAAAGTCGACTTCGTGACCAGCTTCATTTCTAGCCTTCCCAATGCGCAGCGTGGCAAGGGTAGATACTATCACTGCCCAAAGGCTTTTGTCTGCGACATGCCTTCCTGGACAGATACGACTACAAATTCCTCAGCGCTGTCATTGTCCGTGACATGCAAACACCGAGCTCACCGACCGAGGCCAAAATACGGAGACGATGTGCCTTCAGCGAGCGTTCCGCTAGCGGTCAGGTGTCTTGCGGGGTCAAAGGCAGATGGATTCGGATAACGCGTCTCATTTCGGGTCATCGCCCTTGATCACAAGAATTGAGATTATATATCGAACCAAAAAAATAAGTCGGTACCATATATTCACTAGCACAGTCACACCTATATGAACGAAGTAAGATGCAGCATATTATCAAAAGATATGGCTTGCCCTTTGGGATATACATGCCGTGGAAAGCGTCGGCTGTCGTTGTCATATGTGGAAGCACTAGAGGTGCTGGTGAGGCCTTATCTGCCTCACTCAATGAAGTGGCTCACAAAAGGGATTAGTTGGGTACCATCGCAGGACTTCTAAAAGTACAGCATCGACATAGGGAAGATTCTCTCTGTCGCTGAACTCAGGCAGACGGGCATCACCAACCACTCGATCGATTTCTTCCTGGGCTTTGGCCTGCGCCTCTGGATATAATACCATAGCGAGAAGGAAGACAAGGAGTGTGGATGACATCTGCAGCAGTAGCTCTGTCTAGCGGCGTAACGAGGAAAAATCTGCATAAACTCACAGTTTCTGCTCCACCTGTGTTGGAAAATGAAGTGTACGTTACGGAGTGAACACACGACACTCAACTCACCAAGAAACACAGTGGCTGCCACTGCCTTGATAAGTTCATCCTTAGAAGAAGCCAAATCGCTCCCGATTTCCATCTTGAATAAGTCACCCACAAGTGACGTCGTCGCTGTGCCATTGGCCTGCAAAATGTCAAGACCATGATATCCGAAGTCCTATGGCTCTTGCAAGACTTGCAATGCTATTCTGCACATACTTCACAGGTTCTTCCAGCACCATTCTCGCAAGTGCGCGACCCTCGGCTGCCTGCTTTTTGAAGTGTCCGCCGGGAAGCCATGATGGGATGTATGCCACTGAAATGACATTAATCTTCCTGAGAAGACGTCGTAAGAATGGACTCACAGAGCGGGATAGTGTTAATTAAAGCAGCGCGTTCCGCAGTCATTGCATGTATGAACAGTTCTACAAGATTTACGACGTTGGTCACAAAAGGGTCGTCTTTGGGAGCAACATCATATCCGTAAGTTATCCGTAAGTGATTGCCATGATGATCGCCCCAGACAACCTGGAAGATTGTCAAACGGCACATGGTCTGCAGGTCACTACTACGTACGTAGCAAAGTGCTTGGCATAGTCAAGTGGTGTGGAGAGCATGTTCCCGAGTAACTGGTGCACCTTCCCCATCTGCACGCCTTCATACTTCTTGGTGTTTTTCTTGCTAAACCCGACGTTGAACATCTTTCGATGTAGCCTCCATTCATCACCGTACGGGAGAAGCCCGGTGTTGAAATCCAATCCGAATCTAGAATCCAGTAGAACCATGCAGTTAGCGTGCAGTAGGGGTTGGGTGATTATGATGGACTCTCACAACTCGTTCATACATACATACGGGCGATCAGAGTAGATCGACGACCGTTTCACCATCAGTTCATGAGCTGCTTCCTCATCGTTGATAATAACAAATTCCTGGCCAAGCAAGGTACAATATGAGACCCCACCTACAAAATAGACGGTAAGATGTATACAGAATAGATGCTGATAGAAATCACATACCAAAGTCCTTCCCCCACCGTTCATAAGTTGTCCATGGGGCAGCGATGTCTATATCAAACAGGCTCCCAACTAATGGGAGGCCCCTTGGACCGGGAGGAAGTGGAAGGCCATTCCTGAGAGCTTTGTTTTTCCATTTCTTGATGGCGAACGCGAGATATGTCATCAGAGCGGAAAACGCAACAAGCTTTAGAAAGCTCATTTCGACGTGTAGTGATGCTGTGGAGGAAGGGGGGGAATACCTCAAGCTTAATGTAAGGTGGATGGCCACATCGTTCCTTGCTATTACCATCTCATCCTTTGTGAGGACAGCCCCATAATTCCCACTGACAGAGTGGCGTCCACATGTCGGTGGTACATCAAATCGGGAACTGACGGCTTAGCGGCGTTAAGCGAGAATAGAAAACACGGCACCCAACCGCCATTCGCCGGAGAGGAAGTTCTGCAAAGCTTATGACTTACCCATGCGGGGCAGACTGACCGGTGATCGGGTCGGGCCTCGGAAATGAGCTGTATTGGTACACCACTAGTACATACCTGTTTCCAGTCCAACTCCATTTGATGCACCATCAACATGTCTTGATGTTGTCTCTGATGTGACGAGGGTACTGGGACCGGGACTGAGGTCTTGAGGCTCGGTGGTGCCGGCCGTCCAACGAAGAAGTCAAACATAGAATAGCACAGACTGAGCGACGCCCTCCATCTGGCAAAGTGTTTTTCCCCGATACGATACTCCCTTTAATCCGAGCTCTGCCTATTCTGAACATGGACACGAAGTACTGTCTCTTGAGATTTAAAAACACGCTCTCAGTGCACACTGGGCATACAGCTCCCCCTCAGCCACACAGCATCAACACATGTCGAAATGCACGCTGTAAAGCTTGTCGCTTTTGTCACTGTAACAACATATCTTGTATTCGCGATCAAGAGATGGAGAAACAAAGCTCTTAGGAATGGTCTTCCATTAGTTGGGAGCTTGTTTGATATAGACATCGCAGCCCCATGGACAACTTACGAACGGTGGGGGAAGCACTTTGGTATGTAATTTCTATCAGCATCTATTCAGTATACATCTTACCATCTATTTTGTAGGTGGGGTCTCATATTGTACCTTGCTTGGCCAGGAATTCGTTATCATCAACGATGAGGAAGTAGCTCATGAACTGATGGTGAAACGGTCATCCATCTACTGCGGTCGCCCATACCTATGTACGAATAAGTTGTGAGAGTTCATTGTAACTATCAACTCTCCACTACACATTAACTGTGTGGTTCTACCGGATTCTAGATTTGGACTGGATTTCAACTCCGGCTTTCTCCCATACGGTGACGAATGGAGGCTACATCGAAAGATGTTCAACGTCGGGTTTAGCAAGCAAAAGTCGAAGAAGTACGAAGCCGTACAGATGAGGAAGGTGCACCAATTACTTGTGAACCTGCTTTTCACACCACTTGACTATCCGAAGCATTTTTCCACGTACGTAGTAGTAACTTGCAGACCCCATATTGTTTGACGATCCTCTAGGGTGTCTGCGGCGATCATCATGGCAATCACATACGGATATGATGTTGCTCCCAAAGACGACCCTTTTGTGACCAACATCGTACATCTAGTGGAACTGTTCATACATGCACTGACTGTGGAACGTGCCGCTCTAATCAACGCTATCCCGCTCTGTGAGTCCATTTTTACGACCTCTTTTCAAGAAGATCAACGTCATCCCAGTGGCAAACATCCCATCATGGCTCCCCGGCGGACAATTCAAAAAGCAGGCAGCCGAGGGTCATGCGCTTGCAAGAATAGTACTAGAGGAACCTGTAAGATATGTGCAGGATAGAATTGCAAGTTTTACAAGACCTACTGGTATTGGGATATCAAGGTCTTAACATCTTGCAGGCGGCTGGCACAGCGGCGCCATCGTTAGTGGATGATTTATTCGAGATGGACGTTGGGGACGATTTGGCTCCCTCCAAGGACGAAGCTGTCAAGGCAGTAGCAGCCACTGTGTTCCTTGGTGAGTTGAGTGACATATGTTCCACCCATGACATTCATATCATTTTCTAACATAGGTGGAGCAGAAACAGTGAGCTTATGCAGCCCTTTCCTCGTTACACTGCTACGAACCGCTTGCACAGACGTCATCCACACTCTTTGTCTTCCTTCTTGCTATGGTATTATATCCAGAGGCGCAGGCCAAAGCCCAGGAAGAAATCGATCGAGTGGTTGGAGATGCCCGCCTACCCGAGTTTAGGGATAGAGAGAATCTTCCTTACGTCGAGGCTGTACTTTTAGAGACCCTACGATGGTACCCAATAGGCCCCTTATGTGAGTCACTTCACTAAGTGAAGCGGAAAAAGCCTCACTGGCACTCGTCCAGTGCTTCCACGCATGTCGAGGACGGCCGACGTGTTTCAGGGCATGTATATCCCGAAAGGAAAGTCATATCTTCGATAGTTATGTTGCATCTTATTCGACTTCATGTAGGTGCCACTGTGCTAACGAATCTTTGGTATGGAATCATTTTTTGATTCAACAAATTTCTTCAATTCCTATGATCAAGGGCGATGACCCGGAATGAAACGCGTTATCCAAATCCATCTGCCTTTGACCCTAGAAGACACCTTACTGCTAGCGGAACGCTCGCTGAAGGCACCTCTTCTCCGTATTTTGGCCTCGGTCGGTGAGTTTAGTGTTTGCATATCACAAACAGTGACAGCACCGAAGAATTTGTAGTCGTATCTGCCCGGGCAGGCATATTGCAGACCAAAGTCTTTGGGCAGTGATAGTATCTATTCTTGCCACCTTACGTATCGGGAAGGCCAGAAATGAAGCTGGTCACGAGGTCGACTTCACTCCTGAGTTCACAAAAGGGTTATCTACGTGAGCATATCCCGTCAACATTACTCATACCCTTTTAACAGAAAGGCTAGACATCCCAAACCCTTCCATTGTTTTATAGGGCCACGGTCATCCAAGACTGCGCAATTGATCTATGCAACCGTTGATGCAAATTGATCTCGTATCGCGATCGGATATCTTGAGAGTAGTACTGGCAAGAAGCAATATGCACGTGCAGCGATGTGCTATACATGCAGCGAAGATCAGGAGTGTAGAATAGGCCAATTTAACCATTTCATTGGCGAACCCCCGTAATGGGATGTGGTCCAAATTCTGAACGAATCGCCGAGTCGATTGAACACACTCAATATGGATGCCTCGGTGGTGGATATGTACTGAACGCGGTGCTTGCAGTCTTTGTATGCTTGTAACTCAGCCTAAGAGGTCTGCAGAATCCGTCTCGCGGACCATTATGTACGTTAGACAGTGCGTATACTTGAAGTTGGTCGAAGTCGAACACGAATTGGAGTTCGTTATGTGGGGCGGGTCCCGTTTTCTCGTGTGGGGTGATGGGCAAAGATGGCCTCTCTTCATGCAGACCGGCGTGTATCACATACCATTCCGTAGGTGACAGGTCGCGGTACAGGCCCGTGCAGTGCACGGTTGTACAAATAATCGGTGAAAATGCCACCCACCGCTCCATACTATCGGACAGTGACTCGGTTGGGCTGTGTGTGTTGGATGGAATGTAGTTTCGTATGCAGTGTAAAGGTCGTTTCACTTTGTATGGCCTGTACAGGACTAATCATATAGAATACTGGGGAATAGTGTAGAAAACGTATGAGCAACCTAAAGCAAAGTCAAGCCACTGCACAGGCCCCAAGGCCCCAGTTTCGGAGGGACCAGATATTTTTTTTTGAGAACTCGAAATCAAAGACTTGCCAGGTCGAAAAAGAGACAATCATGTGCCAAGTGGTCCATCGGGGCAGTTCCTTGTATTTCCCCTTATGTCCTTCTCTGTGGTGTCAAATAAGTTATGGTACCTAGGGCCCAACCATTCAGTGTATCTGTAAATTTATAATCTCAACACCAAAGAGACGATCTGGCGCTCGATCAATGTCTCCAATCTTGTCGTCTGTGGGCTAGATACCCTTATCCCAGGCTTATCAGGTGGTTTGGAGTTGGAAGGACTTATATACAACGAAGCCTCCGTCATCTCTTGATGGCAGTGAGGTGAAATCACCAAGGTGGAGAGTACATACGGCCGCTAGTGTGTGGCGCAACAACAGGAAAAACGTGAACAGGATGTAGAGCATATCGCTATACAGCTAGTCTGGTTAGTTTGCAGGACCAAGTCTCGTCATTAAGCTCGAGCAATAAACACTTCTCATAATTGTCGTATCAGGTGTTCCCTCGCAGCCGAGCGGCTGATAAAGCAGCAGGGGAAATCGACAGGGCGCCTTCAATCTTGTTTAAAACTGAAAGAAATATTTCAACAGCCGGATCACTTACACAGAGATGCCAGCGGTGAACTTGCGCTGGACAGGGATCTCCTTGCCATATGCGTCTTTCGCTTTCGTTATGTGGAATGTGGCGAGGATAGAGACGATCGCCACCCATAGAAACGCTTCGGCTGAAAACCGACCAGGACCTACCAATGCAACTCGGGATACAAGGAAGTTGTCAGCATGCAGGCACACATACATGTACGCCTTCCGAAGCCAAATGCTGGGTCGCTGGATATTGCTGGATCATCAATAAGCTTGCCGTCTTCAGTCATGAACTTCGTCTCGTCACGACTTATCGCCCTGCAAATAGACAGTTTGGACTTGGTCAAGGTTGATGAGTTACCCACTCACCATACATTGACAATGACCCAGATACCTGTAGGATAAGTGAGCCAGGGTACCTATAGCTCCTCTGCCACCACGCCTTTCGGTATGTAGTAACCATTATAAACATCATCAGTGGTTGTGGCATGCGGAATTCCTGAAAGAACAATCATTTAGTATTTAAGTAAATGGTCCAAACCCATGCGTACCCAGTGGCGAGATGGGGTTCCACCTTAATAACTCGTGTAGGATGGCGTCAATATAGGGGAGAGATGACCTGTCATCAAAACTAGGGAGTTTTTCGGTTCCAATCACCCAATCTATCTCTGCTTGTGCTTTCGCTTGGACTTCGGGATAGAGAAGCATAGCAAGAATGAACGAAAGTAACAGGAAGGAACTCTACAAAAGGGCCAGGTTGGTGAATCGGTACTCAGCGGCCATCACGGTTAATGGGGACCCAACTGTTTCGGACCCAGCTTTGAATGCCTTGGTCAGTGGTGCATCAAACAAACACATGTACACCACCGCTTACCGATGAAGACCGTCGCAGCAGCAGATTTGATGGCGTGTTCTTGTGTGTCATAATCGACTGTTGCGTCGATTTGAGATAAACAATCTGCCACCATAGATGGTGGAGCAACGCCTGATGCCTTTTTCGAGGCGTCAATGGGGATAATGTATGCAGAACATCCGATTAACGCACGGTGTCTCTTTTCGTTAGATTGAATAGTTCGTTAAGAACTTGCATCGCCCACTGACGTGAATATGCTGCCTGGCGCTTAAACCCTGCTCCAGGAAACCAGTCGGGAAGACATTAGACTAATGGAGAAATCAGCGCCGTGAAATGATACAAGCTGTATATGTACATACGGAGAGGAAAAACGAGTAGTGTAGCCGCTCCCCCAAGCGAAAGTGTCGTCGCGATAAGGTCGAAAAGTTCCCTGGCCGTGCTAACAATGGGATCGTCTCTCATGCCCACTTCGTAGCCGTATGCAAACGCCATGACGTTAGAAGCAACGAAACTTCACAGAGGCCAACCCTTTAACAATGGAATAACGAGAAGTGTAATCAGCAACGCACTGCTTGAGACGCATGTCGAAATCTGCTGGGGTTTCCAGAAGATTGACGAGAAGTCGTTGGGCCCTTATGAAGTAGACTTCTCGATAATGAAGATTAGATTCCGCTCGTAGCGCCTGATGGAAAAGCTTTCTGTGAAGCCTCCATTCATCACCATACGGCAGGGCCCCTGTGCTGAAGTCTATTCCAAACCTAGCATTTGCAAGTTTGAGTTACCGGGTATGAGACATGAACAGACGTAAGACGACCAACATGGAGATAATGGGACTGACAGGTCGATCAGAATATATCGACGACCTCTGGTCTAGCAGTTCACGGGCAATCTTCTCGGAGTTCAGGACAATGAAGTTCTGCCCAAGCAAACGCATATAAAACAAGTCGCCTTAACCCAAGTGAGTAGGGTGGAGGAGTGTCTGAGGTAGAGTGAGACGTTACCATACTTCTTTTCCCACTCAGTGCATCAGCAAAACCACAACTAGTCTACTTCGTCTGCGTTCGTCTGCAGCAGATGCTGCAGACAGACGCAGACGCGCAGATGTCTGACGTCGCCTAAATGAATGTAACATGGGTACATAAATGAATTGAAACAAGGTTCTGCAGACGAGCTCAGACTACTCAGACGAGTAGACTCTTTGTAACTTTGCTGATGTGTATAATAGCCATGGCTCAGCGGTGATCAAGCTGATGAAATTTCCAACGAGGGGGAGACCTCTAGGGCCTGGGGGTAAGGGTAACCCCTTAACCTTTGGCTTCCTGAGGGTGACATGCAGACAAAGAGTACGAAAAGGGCGATGCATGCAGACAAAAGTACTCGAGAACGCAAGATCGCTACTCAATCTGGACCGCATGGAAAGAACCCACAGAGGTCAAAAATGGAAGAGCCATTTCCTCCCACTCTGGTTTCGTTTGAGAGGGGATCGGCTCATACGTCAGCGTGAATGTTTATACATATGTAGTTTTATGATGGCAAGAGGGAATGCTGTGCATGTGGGGCTAAGCAAAAAATGTCTTAGTCTCGTTCGCATTCGGAATGCCATCTATTACCAGAGTAAGTATAGCCTTAAGAGGGGTGGGTGCACGTACATTGAAATGGGTTTGCCTTGCTCGCTTCATCTTGACAAACTGCTACTATCCCTACTGTTGAACTTGAACCGAACTCAACTCCAAGGAAATTCGCTCCGATTCGAATTCTACATCAGTTGCAAGGTACAGTTCAATAGTACGAAGCAGAACGAAGATTTGAATCAAACTGCAACCGAAGTGGCACTACGGTAGTACCATAACTACGGGACGATTGGAACGCGGATTGATACTTGATTATCTACATAATTAGTGACTCTACGTGCGGCGAACCCGCCTCCAGAACCTAGCTAACCTGTCAGAACCCCACATCCCACATATCGACATCTTCTCTATCCCACCATGGGACGATTTCCACGAAAATACAACAACAGACTTTCAATAAAAACGGCAATTGAAGACGACGACAAAAACAGAAAACATTTAGCTAAAGAACATATTGAACTAGTTCGTAACCTCAATTCAGATAGACAACACTTACTTGTATATACAGATGGCTCTCTGAAGATTGAAGACGGCGACCGAAAAGTCGGTGCAGGATGGGTCGGTTTCCATCTCGCACAGGAAGTTATAAACGGAAAAACCAATCTTGGAGGCAATAACGAGGTCTTCGACGCGGAACTCACAGGACTGGCAAGGGCTCTAGACGAAGCCATAGCGTTCGCACACACACACGACATTCCCCATATTCATGTGTTCGTAGACAACCAATCAGCAGTCCAAGTGATAGCCGGCTCCCCTCCCCTCTCCTCGCAATTTGTCGCGTTACAGATCCGGGACATTATAAGTTCTTTCCTCGATAGCGATGCATCGAAACACCTACATATCGCCTGGATCCCAGGACATACAAAAATAAATGGGAACGAGAGAGCGGACACCCTCGCGAAAGAAGCAGCGACAGTGCCACCCCCAATCGACGCTACCACTACCACCTCGTACGCGTTCGAGAGACACAAATCACGCTCACTCCTCCTAGAGGAATGGACCACCCACTGGCGCAATTCCCTAAAAGTAAACAGCTTCTTCTCCCCCGCTGATCGCTTACCCCCATCGCTGAAGCCACGCAAACACTTTTGCGACTCCAAACGAGCTATCTATGGGCGGCTAATTCAATGCCGAACAGGACACGCCTTCACAGGCGAATACTACTCTTCGTTTGTCCCTTCAGAGGCTATCTCTTGTCCATGCGGTGAACACATCCAAACGCGAGAACATATCCTCGGAACGTGCCCTTCCTTCGAGCCCAACCGCGACACCCTACGCTCTATTTCAGAAGACCTCGTTATAACGGATATCCTAGGAACAGAGAAAGGAATCGAAGCCCTCTCTGATTTCCTCAAGGAAACAGACGCCTTCAAGAAAACGAGAAGAACCGACCCAAGCCAAACCAATACGGTGCCGTCCTCAGTACCAGAGTAATGCCATTTCCCTTTCTTTTAGAGTTGTTTTACGTTCACATTCACGATATATAACATGTCTTTTTGCTATAAATTCGACAATACCCGTACATACCCCCACGTGCCAACTAGTAACTATACGTTCTACTCCACCATTACCGTTTGGTAATACATACACCACACCTTACTCTACGGGCCTATGGGCACCGCGTCTTAGTAGTAGCCTACTTGTTGCGGTATATAAATATAGAAATTCTCTCTCTCTACGTGCGGCGATGCGATATGTGACGTAGTATTGAAAGGGTGCTGTAGGTCGAATGAGTGTGTGTTCTGCTGTGAACGAGCTTCGAGTCCGTGTCGTGTCGGTTATTTGTCTGTGTAGTTAAGTATTTGGCATGTGTCTGGTCGTATGTACGTTTTGCCCACCTGAGTAATCTTGCTTGCCAGAAGTGAGCCTCGGGACTCTACAGACTCCATGTCTTTGGCTGAAACTGCGGCTTCGGTGAGCGGTGCTTTCGATAGTGTACCCATCATGTTCGTCGTATCCTACTGCTCTTACTACTTGTACTCACATTTAAGACAGCGATATAGGACATGCGTCAACGCCTGAGGAACGGCTGGCCTTGGCTCAGCAGATAAGGGATGCCTGTATGAATGTCGGCTTCTTTTACAGTGGGTACAAATCCTTCTGTCTTTGTTAATCGGTGATTTTCAACAAGTTAAAATGCAGTTAGTAACCATGGTATACCCCAAGAGACTATTGACACAGTCTTCTCGGCCATAAAAGTCTACTTTTCTCTCCCACTCAAGACGAAGATGAAGGTAGGCCTACCATCCTCACATCACCCGGACATCACCTCATCTGCAGAAGCTCTATCACAGAGAGGTTGCGAATTTCAAAGGTTACGAGCCCGTGTTGGACTCCAATGCCGACCCAGCCAACAGAGGCGACTTACATGAAGGCTTCGAAATCGGTTGGGAAGAATTGATACCTAAGGAAAACGACTGAAAAGAGAGCGAATGATGGTGCTATGGCCGGTGCAAATGTATGGCCTTCCGAACCCGTTGGGTTCCGTGAAGCCTGTCTCAATTACTAGTACGTTTGATAATGTCATATTGCCCAATGGTCCTCACTTCGTTCCGTGGCCAAGCCACGCAGCCGTAGGTGTCGGGAAGGTCCTGTTCCGCCTCTTTGCCCTCGCATTGGATCTCCCGGAAACATACTTTGATGACAAGGTGCAGACATTGCTACGTATTCAATTATCTTCTCTGATGGTTTTCAGACCAGGAATTCCGCCGCAGCCATGCGTGTTCTCCATTATCCACCTCAGTCTGGTCCCGAAGATGATGGTATCGTCGGCATCGGTGCCCATTCAGAGTAAACATCCAATGTATACTCTGGAGTATGTCCTGACAAACTCCCCCACAGTTTCGAGGTTCGGGTTTTTATCCAGGCATATAGAATCTCAAACTGAAATGACATCCAGTGTTTCACTATCTTATGGCAAGAGCCCGATGTTCAAGCTCTTCAGTTACTAAACTCCGGGAACCAATGGATAAAGGCACCACCAGTCCCTGGAACACTGGTTATCAAGTAGGTGGAAGATCGAAGGAGATCTGACTGACCAGACTGATTGCAACAAGCATCGGTGACCAGCTTGCGCGATGGACGAGTGAGTGCCAATCCGAATACACATCCTGATTCTCTGTCTCATGTCATTCCTGAAAGACGACATATTTAGGTCAACCGTCCATAGAGCAATCAATAGGACCGGCATCCACCGGTATTCCATTCCCTTGTTCTTCGGTACGGACTACCACGTTCAGATCCAGGTAAGCCGGCCTTGATTCTTACTATGGAATCAGATCGATCCGACACTCCCACCAGCCCATGCCGAGTTGTGTATCCCTTGAGAGACCGCCCAAGTACGAACCCGTTACTGCGGGGGACTACGTTCAGCAACGTTTGCAGGAGGTGTACTACCGAAACACCACGTCCTCCTGATGCCGCTTCTAAGTATCACGGTCTGTATTTGCACGTTTCATTGTCACGATGTACAGTGTTCTTCGGTAGATCCCTTGGTGATGGTAGACATTGGTCTTCGGTTGGAAATGCGAGTAGCTATTGATGGCGTGCGGTGGTGCGAGAGCTGACTTGCCAACCACACTCCAGTCTGCCTCTGTAACAGTAGTGAGTATGCTGCGAGTCCTTCCCAGGCATTATATATCATGGGGGAGATGTAAGATCGACCATCACTCTTTCAGTCCACGGTATTCTCCCCTCTGTGAGTACTATACCATATCGCAGTGACTTATACTGAGGAGACATCTTCAGCAACGCCTCTCTTAGACGACAAAGCTGCCCAGTATCCATCTCAAATGGATCTGATGAGTGCGATGTGATCCACATTCACCCATTGGACTGGCAGTTCCCCTGTGTCCACTCCTTTTAAGTGACCCGCTGCCGAATGAATTATGGTACCGGATGGCAGTTCCATATTCAGCGCTCGATCAGCGTTTCCAATTCCACCGCCCCCCTTCCAGTCCTGACAAGCGTTCGCGTAGGGCGGACTAGCTATCAGCTGTCTACAAATTCTCCTGCAGGCGGTCACAACCGAATACATGTGGCAGGATGCTGGCAACGTTGCCGTCGCTTTTGAGACCCTGACAACCTTTCACAACCTTCCTGACGCCGCGGGAGACTAGTTTTTCCTACTTCCGTATCCTTCCTCGTGTTTGTCCGAACGATTGGAGGGACTCGTAGCCATCACGACCTCATTCTGCTCTTGTCCAATCATTCACCCAGTCAACATCGTTTGTGTTGCTTCCGATAGACGTCCAGGGAAAACCTCTTCCATTCCTCACAGGAAACTTCCTCTTGCCTCGCCTTCTGTGGTCAGTCACTGGGCATAACGCAGTCGGGCTGCTCGGCCCCTCTCTTCCCATGTTGCTTAGTTATCTCACTCCCTCGGCGCCAAGGATACATCGTGGGTGGCTGAATCCTGTTCCCCTGTACTTGCCTTGTCCCTCACGTGAACTCCTTTGCTGTCTGTCCGAGAACATGCGTACTGATTACAAGCGTGTTTCCTACTCGACATTGCCGGAAGCTGATCATTTCGTGGAATCGTTGATTTTGTTAGTAAGATCCTCCTGCACATCTCCAATCTGTTGCCTTCGTTGTTTCAATAGCGATAATAACCACATCGGTTCCTGAAAGCATACAGGCTATCTTCATGGACACTCCTGTGATCTGAATCAGAATCTCGTGACAGAATGCATGGACAATGCCAGGTGGTCAACCTCGATCCGCATTTGTGAACAATTCCCCTGACCACACTCGCGAAGCTATTGCTATTGACACTTCTAGCAGTTAGCCATCGGTCCAACTGGTATCCATCATGAATACACGAAGTGCCGGTCATCCCTCGGAGCTTTTCGCATACGTGGTGAAAGCATGTACTCACAAGCGCTTACTCTACGACCTAACCAAGTTGGTCTAGAATCGAGTGCCCCCGGCGTTGTTCTCGGGTCTGGCTGGACACTACAGTATTCATAGAGAGGTACTTTCGATTTCGATCGGTGTTGCAGAAGTGATACCGCCAACATAATGGTTGAAGATACGTTGCTACCGTGGAATCCCCTGAACCTCACACGGTTCCGTTATTTCCTGCAGGTAGTAGTGCCATACTTACTCAGCGGCCGGCCCAACTCTGCCCGTCCACCCGAGGTGCATACGCCGGATCATATCCCACACCACATCGTGCTAACCCCCTACTGGATACGGCATTGTCACGGTAAGATCACGTTAGTGCACTCTTATCTGTTGGGTGTGGTATACACACCGCCCGATCGGAGTGGTTCCGGCCGTGACTTCTTCGCGGCCTGCTTACCAAGTCTTTGAAACAACCCCCGACGTGGTTTACACTCGTCCCCACACGGGAGAAGCTCTGTGAGTCCATGTGAAGAACACTTCCCACTAGGGGAAGACACCTTGGACCTAAGATCATTTCTGAGAGTTTTGTTTCTCCTTCTCTTGACTCTTGATTGTAAGCACGAGTTATGGAATACGTACCTCGCCTGATCTTGTAGGTGAAAATGCTCCTCTCGTTGCGGTCATATCACAGGGAGAAAGCATTACGGAGTGATGGTGGTGCGTCAGATCGAGTTAGACTGGGAAGAGGTACTTGCCCGGCATTTGAGAAGGCTTGGTTTTCCAACTCCGTGACTTGCCTTAGTAGTGGAGCCCCTGTACCTAGTGCTGTTCAGTTCCGAGACCCGACCCGATCACATTAGCCTGCCTCAGGTTGAAGGGCTACAAATTCCTTGCCAGTAGTTATTTCCAGCCAATTGCAAGAAGATATACTACTATCACGCCTAAACAAGCTCTCAGCCTGCGATGTTCTCCTTTTTGTGAGTATCATTCTGTACCGCAGTGACTTGCTCTGAACAAGCGTCTTCAGTAACGCTCCGACAGACGCCAAGGCATCCAATTTCCACCCAGTCTCTGAGAAAACGGATCTTTTCGGGGAGCTTGAAAGCAAAGACTTGGAATGGACATGTGCAGGTGGATTTGTGACAGAAACCCAAATCTTCTACCATTTCCTCGAAAATGAGACGATGATCATGTGCCAAGTGATCCACTCATCTATCGGGTCAGTTCCTTGTATCTTCCTCTTTGTCCCTCATTGTCAATGACCTGTTGCCAAATAGGTTATGGTATCCGACCGTTCAGTTCACTTGCAAAATCTACAATCCAAATACCAAAGAGACGATCTGGCGCTCGATCAACGTCTCCAATTTCACCACTCCTCCTCCTGGTCTTGACAAACGTTCGTGCAAGGCGGACCAGTTCTCAATTACTTGCAAACCCTCTACAGACCCGTCCCATCCGGAAATGTATGCCATTCGTGCCCACTTGTCTGATGACTTGCAAGTATCCCTAGATGTCTTGCGTCCGGCCCTTGTGCCGGGGTTCAAGGTTGGCAGTGGTCCAACTGGTGGGTTCTCGTACTTCGGTCCCAACAAGGACAAGCCAGAAGGTTATGTTGTACACCGCTTCTGGCCACGTTCTGTTGCCAGTGGACATTTCGTTCACAAGGGCCGAGCAGTCGAAGCGAAGGGCGTAGGGATGATGGTTCATGCGATCCAAGGCATGCGCCCCAATCTGGTCGCATCCAGATGGAATTTTGCAAACTTCCAATGCAATGCCCATGGAGGTGTTTCCGCCATTCAGATGGAATTTACCACTTTAGAAACACACGGCCGTCACGGACCTGGATCCGGAGGGGTCACGGTAAACGTCGGGTCACTCGTCCTAGGCGGAAAACTAGCAGCTATCACCGCGGAGACTAAGTGGCCGGATGAAAAGCAGTCTGATGGGGCTGAGATCGTTTCGCGCGCCTTTCATGTGAACCCCATTCATGATGCCGACACGGGGTACAATCAACCATCTGCTTTAGTCTTCCAATGGACGGGTCGATCAATACTAGAAAATTCTCCAGGGAAAGTTTCCGCCATTCTGAAGGTTGATGTCGGAGATCCGACCGCTCCAAGAGGACTTGTGGAGAAGGTCGACGTTTTAGCTGAAATTCCCTACGTCATCAAGACGATGGTGAATTATGTCGCTGGAACTAAGCCATATATATACCAGGTAGGTCCTTGTGGATGTCAAACGCCGTGCTTCAGTGACGTGTCCTATCAGTGGCAAAACCATGCCAAACTTGTCGTCCGTGGACCGGATACGCTTATCCCAGGCTTATCAGGTGGTTTGGAGTTGGAAGGAGTCATCTATAACGAAGCCTCCTTCATCTCTTGATGGCAGCGAGGTGAAAGCACCAAGGTTGTGAGTACATACTGCCGCTAGTGTTGGATACAATGCGGCGCAACAGCAGGAAAACGTGTACAACAGGATGTAGAGCGTATCGCTATATAGTTCGTTTGGTTAGTACACAAATCTCGGCATCAGGCTCGAGCAACAAAACATGAAATCGAGACTTTCTCATAATTGTCGTATCAGGTGTTCTCTCCCAGCTGAGCGGCTGATAAACCAACAGGGGAAATCGACGGGGTGCCTTCAAATCTTGTTTAAAATGAAAGAAAGGTATCAACGGCCGGATCACTTACACAGAGATGCCGGTGGTGAACTTTCGCTGGACGGGGATCTCCATGCCATACGCATCCTTCGCTCTCGTTATGCGAAATGTTGCGAGGATAGAGACAATCGCCGCCCATAGAAACGATTCGGCTGCAAACCGACCAGGACCTACAGTGCAACTCGGGATGCATGGATGTTGTAAGCGTACAGGCACACTTACATATACGCCTTCCGAAGCCAAATATTGGGTCGCTGGATGTTGCTGAACCATCAATAAGTTTTCCATCTTCAGCCATGAACCTCTCAGGCTTGAAGTCTTCCGTATCATCGAACCTCGTCTCGTCACGGCTCATTGCCCTTTTCAACAAGAATCGAATAGATAATTTAGGCTTGGTCAGGGTCGACGGGTCACCCGCTCACCATACGTTGATAATGACCAAGGCGCCTGTGGGGCATGTGAGCCAGGAGAGTGCCCGTAGCCCCTCTGTCATCTCACCTTTCGGTATGTAGTAACCATCATAAACATCATCCGTGGTTGTGGCATGCGGAATTCCTGGAAGAACGATCATCTAATACGGAGGTAAAAGGGGTAAACCGGCGCCTACCCAATGGTGTGACGGGACTCCACCTTAACAACTCGTGCAGGATGGCATCAATATAGGGGAGAGATGACCTGTCATCAAAGCTTGGGAGTTTTTCGGTTCCAATCACCCGATCTATCTCTGCTTGTGCTTTCGCTTGGACTTCGGGATAAAGAAGCATAGCAAGAACGAATGAATGCAACAGGGAGGAACTCTGCAAGAGGACCACATTGGTGAATCAGTGGCCGCCGCGGGTGAATGGCAAGGTGGACCCAACTGTTTCAGACCCAGCTTTGAGTGTCTTAGTCAGGTGGAGGATCAAGCAAACATATATACATCACCACTTACCGATGAAGACCGTCGCAGGCGGTGGCCTTGATGGCTTGTTCTTGTATGTCATAATCGACTGTTTCGTCGATTTGCGATAAGCAGTCTGCCACCATAGACGGCGGAGCATTGCCTGATGCCTTTCCAAAGCGTCAATGGGGATAATATCCGCAGAACATCCGATTAACGTACGATGTCTCTTTTCGTTAGATTGAATGGTTCATTAAGGACTTGGGTGGCCAATTGACATGAATAGGCTGCCTCGCGCTTAAACCCAGCACCGGGGAAACAGTCAGGGAGATGTTGGACTAACGGGGACATCGGCACTGTAAAATGATACAAGTTTCACATGCACGTACGGAAGGGAAAAGCGACCAGGGTCGCCGCTCTCTCTGGTGAAAGTGCCTTCGTAAGAAGACCGACAAGTTCTCTGACCGTGCTAACAATGGGATCATCCCTCATGCTCACTTCGTAGCCGTACGCCAACGCCATGACGTTGGAGGCAACAAAACTTCAGAGGTCAACGTCTTAACAACGGGATGACGAGAAGTGTAATCAATAACGTACTGCTTGAGATGCGTGTCGAAATCTGCTGGTGCTTCTAGAAGGTTGACGAGGAGTCGTTGGGCCCTTGTGAAGTAGACTTCTCGATAACGAACATCAGATTCTGCACGCAGCGCCTCATGGAAGAGCTTCCTATGAAGCCTCCATTCATCGCCATACCGCAGCGATACCGTGCTGAAGTCGATTCCGAACCTGGCGTTCGCAAGTGTGAGTTATTGGGTACGGACGTGAACAAACGTAAAACGAACAAGGAGTTAGTGGGAAGGACAGGTCGATCAGAATATATAAACGACCTCTGGTCCAGGAGTCTGCGGGCGATCTTCTCCGAGTTCAGGACGATGAAGTTTTGCCCCAGCAAGCGCACATATAATAAATCCCCTTAACTCAAGCGAGTGAGTAGGGTGGGGGAATGTCTGAGGTAGAGCGAGACATTACCATACTTCTTCCCCCACTCAGTATATGATAGCCATGGTTCAGCGGAGTTCAAACTGAGCAGGTTTCCGACAAGGGGAAGAGCTCTAGGACCTGGTGGGAAGGGTAATCCCTTGACCTTTGGTTTCCGGAGGGAGATATACAGACAAAAGAGGACCAAGAGGGCAATGCACGCTTCCAGAAGTAGCCGAGAGCGAAGGATCTCTCCGATCTGGACCGGGGAGAGAAAGCCCACAGATGTCAAAGATGGAAGAGCCATTTGCACCAGCTCTAGCTTCATGTGAGAGGGGAATTAGCTTTTATACAGCGTCGATATTATAGTTTCATGGTAGCAACGACGAATGCTGCCGATTCGGGGAATCTAGATAAAACTGTCGTAGTCTCGTTCACATTCGGAATGCCATCTGGGGCAAGAGGGGTGGGTGCATGTGTAAATGAATTTGCCTGCCCGAGATCGCTAGCTTCTTCTTTAAGCGCTCGTTGCTATCTCCGGGGTAGTTAACGCTCCGAGTCCTACGTAGTCCTTGTATGGCTTTAGTTCTGACCGCATTCCTCTTTAGATGTGTCGGTTTCCCCGTTTGTGTCCGGATATTTTGAAATTTTCGTTCATCTCCTCATGTGTGCTCCACAGTCCGAGTGCTTTGATGTCTTGTGCTTGGACATATGACCCGTCAGTGCGAGGGTGCAAGGTCAAGCGCTAGGTACCATTGGATACAATCGCCGGACCTAGGACCAAGGTACTTGCGGACTTGACAGGCCGTGCAAGGGTGATGGGGCAATCAACTTCCACGTCATGCGAATCTAGTCACAATTAATAATGCGGTCAGGCACCATGAATGTCCAAGCTTGAGAACTCGCAAGACCTTCATTCAATCTTCCTAATAATTTCACGAATCGGATGGGCTTCCTGCCACAAAGCCAGACATGGAACTCGGGGTATCTTTCCCAGAGTTAACCCTTGGTTTGCAAAATCTGACGTTAGCGGACAAACGCTTATACCGTTCTTGGAAGCTCCCACTAGTAATAGTACGTGCGCGTGTTTGTTTAAATTTGGGGAACTTCAGCGTGACGGCGCAACTGCCACAGACCGCAATATGTTTTCCCAATATTGACGTAGGTATGTAGGTGAGAACGGAAGGACGCAATCGATGCGGTGGATGGCCCAACGCAGAAAGGCAGTTTATGTCTACAGTGGGAATGTAAAATCAAAACATCAAGCCACCCATCTCACGCTATTGCAGGAGTAAAAGACTGGAACATGTCTGATCTCCGGTCCGGTGGCTCTTGCCATCAAACGGTGGTGGCTGAATCAATATGTAGTGTCTATCCCAACCTTGGAATATTTCTGCCACGTGGCTTAACGTTGGGCCATACACACATGGACTCCGACATGATCCAGACCAGTGGTTGGTCAGGCTGATCAATTACAAAAAAAAAAGTGCTATATCAATCATGGGAGGAGACGGTGAGAGCAGATGCCCTTGCTCAGAAGTTACAAGACATTCCTGATCATGTCAAAGCGCCAACAGCTTCCCACGCGATCATCCAAGACGGTCCAACGTGCACGGGCATTCACAGGGACACCTTGAGTAATCCTTCATCCAGAGGTGGATATAGATTCACACCATCTCTGGACACGGCACACTACTGCCACCGGACAACAAAACCGCATCAGTTTCATGGGTATATGTAATACTTCCATGGAGCCAGTGGTGTCGAGCAACTGCCATGAGGATGGGAAAAGATACAACTGAATTACGATGATGGGTGAGAAAGCGATCACAACGCGCTCCCGTGTGCTTGGCGTTGGATGTGATACATATTCAGTTTAGATCCGAAGGTCGGCCTAGCCTGCAACGCTAATGCGTCACTGTGGGTCCTCCAGGCCGGAGTGGCATCCAAGTGGCAGTATTGCCATTTCTGTATTGTGAAGTGCGCCCAACTCTTTCATGTTTCGGGAACTGCATGGCGAACTTCGTAGGGCAAAGCGCAATTGCTACCGAGGTGAATCTAGCCCGATTCTCTGAGCACGTATCTAACTCTTATACCCACTGCTGTGTCAGATAGTTCCCTCCAACAGCTCGAAAGGTTACATGGAGATTTTCCCTGATGACCCGACTCATTTCGTTTTCCCTCCTTGAAACCAAGTGTCCAAAGAAAAGATCCAATAAGATCCTGCCGACAGTCATGACCGAAATTAGCACCACGATGCGTACGGGACTCACTGGTACGCTCTGCCTGATGACGAAGATTGAACAGCATTCACTACATCCTTTGATCTCCGTGATCTGGCAGGTGAAGTTTGAAGTGCTGACACAGCGCTCGCAGACATACCACACAGTCCATCGAAAGCAACTTTAAGCGGCACTCTCTCATTACCCCGTATACACCCGTCACCTCATTAACCTTTCGGAACAACCTGACTCGGACATCAAAGATGGCCCTTGACCAGCTTCATTATTCCTAGATAAGTCTTTTGAGCTGTCCACACTTAATACTACGGGCCTTCATACAAGGTTGGCAGTAAGCATGCAACTCCACGACCGCCCGCCAGCGCACGGAGTGTTTAAAAGAAAGATGAACGATTAGTTTTGATGACGGAATATAAGCACCGTTCGCATACGGTGGCTAATAGAACCGAATGGATGGAGCGATGTCGTGTGAGGGGGTTTTGAATATTTTGCGAGCGACCGGCAATACTTGGGGATGGAGCAATAAGCCTGCAATGAGCAGATGGCACACTGGTTATCACCGACATCGTCCCATCAGAATGGGAATCCTCAATCTACATGTCACGACCAGAAACGCATCAAATGACATTCTTACTTTGGAATCTCCGATCCTGGGGAGGGTAGACTAACAATACCCCGCTGACTCCAAATTCTAAAGCCCAAGGCCGCCACGGATTTAGTGTCGTTGATGGAAGAACGATAGCGGGTAACGAGGATCTAATTGCTTGCGCAGGGGAAACGGAGGGGAGTTCGCCAGGGCGCGAGTCAGGCCGTCATCTATACACCCAAAGTAAATAACCAAGATTAGGGCCGCCGAATTGTGCGGGGCGATGACGAGAATGTGGATTCGTGGATAGGCCCTGCGCCGTTCTCAACGAAGCGCTAGCACTTTTCGGGTCTACAAAACCGCGAAAGATGGTTCTCTCACCATAGGACTTGGTTTCATCCGGTGTCGGATCCTAAGTTAATATGTAGTCGCGATTCATCCGGCGCTCCATCTTTTTAAAAAACCCAAAAAGCTACTTCTTAGTCTCACCGATTGAAAGGTAATATAAATCACCTTAGATTTGAGACAGTGGCAATCTTAATGGCCGCGTCGAATGATCGCTGCCGGCGCGTCCGACTGTACAACCATTCAACCAAGTTTGCGAGCTTAATAGGTTGTTTGAGCAGGGTGAACTGTGACTTTGGACACAGCCACGCTACCGCTGATTCAACTGACATGCGGCTCCGACAGACACAGTAACTCATAGCACGCAGTCTATTTGGGCGTTAGTGGCTGGAGACCACAGCATGTGCAATGTTCCGTTCAGCTGTACATGTGCCAACATCTCCAGGTTTGCGGAGGCATTCATCGCGAATCAGGCCTCTGCTTCTCAGTAGTCGCACTCCACAGTGTCACGGCGCTCCGTTGGGCCTCGCTCAAGCACCTGGCTGGTCTTTGCGTCCAAGGAGGATTGGCCTCATTCTAGCAGGATCTAATATGCTGCCGAGAAAGCACTCATGCGGATCTCCTTATTCAGCATTCTTTCATTCAACACCAAGTAACCGAGGCCTTCCAATCATACCCGCACTGCTTGGCGCGTTAAAGGTGGTTCTCGGGCACTGGCGAACTTTCATTGAAGTATCTGACCCCGCCTTTTAGGCTTCCTCAACCATAGAATTTGCTCGTACAGCAGGACGGGTAGCACTGACATTCCTCCCCTTGTTGTTATTCAAAAATCGGTTTGCGCGCAAGTATATCAAGCACCATGCACGCTTTCATGACGGTCAACCAGTGTCCGAGGAGAAAAAGGCCCTTTTGCTACGGAGGATACGCTCAAACACTCTGGTTTTTCATATGTTATTATTCGTTCCTGTCGTTCTATTCTGGGTTGCAATCCTTGCCAGTGCAGAACAGACACCCATCACGGGACGGTAAAGGATATCCTGACACCCTCTCGCAGTCCACTTACCCTTCTTATAGGTGGAGACTCATTCTTCTTTCCCCAGAAGAGGAAGATGACATTGCAGCACAGCTTGCAGGGACCAAGTGGACTCAAGCCGTGTTAGATGTCCTATCCTCTGACGGTCCACCCAAGTTAATCCCGGAGAATGACTGGCGATACCAATGGGTACGGGAAACCCTACGAAGACTCGAGAATGCCATTCCTGTTCTGCAGCACGAGCATGAATCTAGTGACAAATGGCTTGAGACAGCGCCCGATCGGCCCCCCCTTCCTCCCCCTCCCGATCATCCGTTGCACCCTCGCCCACGTGCTTCAGATAGGGTGAGGAAATTCAATGAGACCTTGTGCGGTCGGAGATCTTCATCTTCTGCTCATGTCATTGCGGGTCCTCCGTACTCATTACTCATTGTTGATAAACCTGATGCTATTAACGCCTTTTCTTACGGATTTGGGCCAAACGGCGCATCCGGCATTGTCATATACTCCGGGTTCCTTGACGACATTCTCGCGAGGAGCTCCAATGATAACACCACTACCCTGCAGCAGAAGGCCGAAGAAACGTCATGGTGGGCTCAAGTGTTCGGCTCAATTTTCTCTGTCTCGGCCTCGAACCCCGCTACTCATCCACACCCAACTCCTACGAAGGATCAGACTGCCGACTTGGCCATTCTACTGGCACATGAAGTGGCCCACTTAGTACTCTCTCACCATCTAGAGACGCTATCATCAGGCGTTATCATTGTACCGGCCGTCATTTCTATGTTCGCTGACATCGCTCGCACCCTTCTCTTCCCGATAACTATGCTCTTTGGACCCTTCGTCAACGATGCCGTTGCTCAGCTAGGGAAGGCTGGTTCTGGAGAGCTGACAAAGCTAGGCGAATACTGCACCAGTGTATCGCAGGAGATAGAAGCCGATGTTGTGTCCGCCCGACTTTTGGCACATGCGGGCTTTGATGCCCGTCAAGCAGTCGCCTTTTGGGAGAGCCGACAAAACTCGATTGGGGCTACGGATTGCTCTTCCGTTGCACGGTCGGATTCTCCTGATGCAGGTTGGACCCTAGCCCATCGCATAGTAGGGCGCCTCCCACCCTGTGAATGGTGTGCGTGTCGAAAGGCTCAAGGATGAACTCGTGAGATGGGAACTCGAGAAGCGGGTGGCCTTGAAACAACGGCAAGTCGGAAAGCCACCGGAAAGGTCGATTGTGGGTTTGGTTTAGGAGCCATTCCTGGCACGGACGTTTTCGGCTCGTAGGTAGATAGTGGTTTGGTTTTTCGCATTGGTTACTCTGTCATGTATACATCATATTATGTGCCTGTATCTAACATGTATATAGTGCTCTCATACACCACTCGTTCATAATGTCAAAACTGTCGCAACCCATCAAGGTCTGCTGGTGATGCGATGATTGCCGCATCTGACTCGGTTACTCAGCATTTCCGGGGCCATTCCTCGAGCCCTGCGTATTGGAGTTCAACAAGCTGCAACTCACGTCGACTGGCATCCGTTAAATGTCCTATCTGCAGAGTTGGTTCTCGCCGGGGTCTGTGACAACCCCGTCCTCAAGTGGTTCCAAACAGAAAAATAAACAAACTGTCCCCGGATCCTTCGTCGTTGAAGAGGAACTGGATGACGGATCTGAGACGGCAACTGAGGACGACGTTCCTCCTTCTTTTCCCTCTCTGAACAGCGCGCAACGCGCCTCTGTACCGGTGCTTGTTAATGATACCACCATACCCCCCGTGCTTAGCGATAGTGCATTGATGCCGCCACCCCCCGTTCCCTCCATCGGGCTGCAATCCAGTACACGGATTGCGCCCTCATCATTACTAGCTCCACTGGCCACAACTCAGAAACCTCCCAAGCCTTCCAAGAAGGTCGCACTTGCACCTGGGTTTGGTCCACTGGATTGGGCGAAGTTGAAGTCTTCGGGACAAGACCTGCGCGTGAGTTTCAAGTCTGTTCGGATTTTTTTTCTGACCTTGAGCATCTACTGGTCGTGATCATGATAGGGTGTCGACACCCTGCTGCGCGTCCCACCATCCGTACTTAAATCACATAATAAGAAGCAAGATGCATGGACCGCCATTAACGGCAAGGTATACAACATTACGCCCTATCTACCATATCACCCCGGTGGTGAAAAGGAACTTATGAGAGTGGCTGGCCGCGACGGGACGAAGCTGTTCTGTAAGAATTACCTTATCTCTACTCGTTTACGTTCTGAACATTTTCGCACCGTCTAGCATTGACGCATGCTTGGGTGAATGCGGATTTCATGCTTGATTCATGTCTCGTCGGGTTTCTCGTTCCCGAGCCTTCCTCATGAGACGATCAACACTCGACACTGTCGAGGAGTACTGCACCCAGTTGTAAAGTGGAACCACTCTAGAGAGGCACTATAATCTCATCGTCATCTATGCATCAGATTTGTTCAGACTTAAGTTATCATTTGACAATCCAGGTCCCCCAGGGCACACCTGCCCGTGGAAAGGTTACTCTACCAAGTTAAGATGTAATCTCTCTCACACCTCAGACCACAAGGAATTGGGGTCCAGACTCCAGAAAGCGCTCTTCTCCTGTATAGTCGGTATTCAACGAACGTACGAGTGAGATGAGTCAGTGGGTTCAACAAGGTGATAGGTCAGCTGCGGATGGTACTGACCAGGGCTTCCGTGGGTAGCAATTGCGTCGTTTTAGCGGTGCGTATGCCAACAAGCAACTATCGGGATGAAATGACAAAGAGCGCTACTGTGAGCAAGAAGCGTGCATTTGGCAAAAGCCGAACACTAACTCAACTCTGGTCCCTACGCTAACTTAACTAGGGGGCGGCGTACGTCCGAGACCTTGCCTGCATGGGATATCCCGAGCGAACCCTTTGTTGTTTGTCTTTGTGTCCACGGTGTTCGCCATCAACTTGCCATCTACCATGCGCAAGTTATCGTTTCCTGGTGTTGTGAATGCGTAATGATCCATCGAGGTATGCAGGCGAGAAATTTACGGGGTTAAATACCATGGTATGGTTCCCCATCTCACATGATTTTTTTACTTGTACAGTCATCGAGTGATTCACAATGGTTCGTAGGGGTTGTTGACAGCTGCAGCCAGGTATGACCAGTGACGCTGCCGATGCTTACTTTGGAAAACATTATCACGCGGTGAACTGTAATAATGGATGCGGAAGTGGAAAATTTATCTTTACAAACCCTGTTAAACCAGCGCTCCCACCCCAAGAAACTACAAGTCAGTATCGAGAGGCTTAACTTATGCACACCTCTTGGCCATGACAGTATCTCCGGACGGTTGCAATAGTGTCGTGAACTGCTGCCAAGGTACTCTGAAGTTGCATCGTCAAGCAATGATTAATGTTATCCGTGCTTAGCGCTCCCTTTGTTGCGGAAAAGACGAGCCGTAGACTGAACGCTAAGAACCTGTGATCCTGCTTCAATTTGCTGCGGTTTGCACAATTCTCGCCCGACAATTGTATGGGTCCAGATATGACCATGAGGTCAGGCTGCATTACTCCTACCCGTTGCACCTCGTGTATCAAAGGGTGCTGAGGATGACTAGGATCATTTACACCACCCCCAGAATCCTGTACAATGACACCTCCCGCTACCACCGTACCTACCGAACGCATTGCGGAAATAAATTTGCAGGTGGAGAGTAAGGTTGTCAACCCGTTCTACTCCTAGCGTGGACTCCACTGGTGATGATGAATACAAGTACGCCAACCATAGGTTAATGTTACTCTAATCCGGTCCTAGATGTTCATGTCGGTTGACGATGATCACAGCCTCACTTCCCTGTCTGAAATTGGCCTTCGACCGAGCAGGAAGTCACGGAGTGTGGCCAGTTCACGGACCCGGAGAAGAAACCTTTGTTCAACGCCGCTCAGAGAGTGAAAAACACCCATCAGAATGGAAATTACGGGAGTCGATCTCCGCCAGCCTGCTCCAGCCCAGAAAGTCCTATTTTTCCGGTATTGATGTAGTTCGGTGAGCGCTCTTCTGGGGGCTGAAAGGGGTGTCGTTGAGTCACTTCCATAGGCAAACTTGTTCCCCGCGCTTACGTATCTTCCAACAGTCTACAGGGCCTGGTAGGAGTTGAAGATCCACGAACAGCTCGAGCTCGTCAGATATTTTGTACCCCTTAACAAGCATGGGACGATTGGTCTACTCAAGGGATCGGGACTTGAGGAAATGGTACGCCTTTGACGCTGCAGCCTTGACAACAACACCTAACGTCCGTAGTGCGTGACGATGCCGCCAGTCGCCACAACCGGGGCTGCGTTCAGAGAATTCGACCTTAGGCACAGGGACGTGAGGCTTGAAATACAACCTCAGAGCATAACGTTTCTCAAGGTCATATCCGGCTCAGAGTATTGGGATGACACATTAGTAGGGACTTCAGGGTAAGCCGACCTATCGCACCTAGTTGGCTAGGTGCGGAAGGCCGGACACAATTTCCAGTTACACCCTTTACTCATTACTGAGCCCTAGATTGTGGAAGCACCCGGAGGTCTCACTGGCCTTCAGTGTAGTTGAACAAATCAAAGGAGCCCCCAAGGTTGCACGTGTGCAGGGAACAGCCCGTAGGGAACGTTCACCCTGTCGTCCGTGTCCACCCAGTGACCGGATTGAAGAGCGTCCATGTTTACCAGGGATTCACGCGTCGCATCTTTGGACCGGTGCCTCGACTCAGATCTTGAGTAGAGGATGAGGTTGTGCTGCCCTAGACTTCCAAGTTCGTTTCCATTATGAACCAAATTCCGTCGCAATCTGGGGACAACGAGGTATATTGGTCAGCACGCTAGTCTATCAAATATATAAATATGTGGACCCTTTGCACCAGATCGTCACTTGTGTGGCTGCCTTCGGTTTCTTGTCGCCGACCCGCCACGCGTTACGGGCGAGACACCTGGATCTGTTGCGGATTACGAATGGAGGACCGGAAAGGTCGCCAGACGGAAATTTTGAAAGAAGCAAGGTGTGGAGGCCCGTGATCAACCTGACACGGGATGAAAGTACGTGAATGCACCGGCTAACGAAAGATAAGTAGTTGTACTGCCCGTTGCTATCACTCGGATAAGGAGAGCATGGTGTTGTATGGTACCCAACTAAGCATGTCCATGGTCAGCTGATGGTTCCAGATCCATCTAATAACTCAAAGTGACCCACAACATGCGGTATTCAGCATGTACAATTATTCAATTCAGTAATGTCTAGGCGTTGCGATGAATGGCAGTTAGCTCCGCATGTCCAAGCTAATGAAATAGCTTGGTCAGATGTTAAACGAAGCATCCAGCGTGTTGGTCGTTGTCGTTTGCTGGCCTGCAGGGAGATCGTAGTAACACACTGGATTCCGAGCGCATGTTCTGACATTCGTACATTCCTTTCTGAAATCTTGGGAGCTCTCCACCAAACCCGTCACTCACGAACAGCCCACATATGACCATTTTGAAGCTTTTTGAGGCCCTTGGCAGAATGTTTCATTCGGGTGGTCACAATGCAAAACCTATGTTTTACATCAAGACTAGAGCAATTGTCGAAACAGCTGTAGCGCCGAGTACTGCATAGCCTGCCCTATATGCCGACTTGAGAGACAAAGCTGGGTGCATGTTAGTCTTTTGAAAAAAATAGGACGAATCGATGAAAAGGCGTACCCTTTCCCATATCCCATGCGAGATGTCGGAGACCATTTAAAGAGTGGAAGGCAAAAGGTGCAGCCAGGACGAATTTACCAAGGTACTTTACGTACTCAGGTAGCCCTGCGATGAGCGCAACGATATGGGTGCTATCAAACGTGCCAGGTGCGAAGAGGTAGGCCAAAGAGAAACCGTAAAGCACTGATTGCTGCATAAATAAATCATTCATATCCATTCAAACTGCCGACTCACATGCACTAAGCGCACCGCCAGTGGCACGATTGGCTATGGATGAAAGCCATGTTAACTGCGGCTGATAAATGGTAAAGTGAGGACTCGATGGTCGCTTGAGCCGTTGCTGGTTCAAAATTGCCTGGGAGGCCGACGGCGGAAGAGACTCTGTCTGAATAGCTCTATAATTTATTCGGTCCACCGCGCTGCCTTGTTTGAGTGCTGAGACTCACCGCCTAGCGATCGCGGATCGCAGAGTAACGGTGCGGGCTGATCATATTCAGAACCGATGGACAATAACGAGTCAGTCATTAACCCACCGTATTTCGACGAGAACGTTGCTCTCTTCAAGGTCGGTGCAATGCCAACGCGAGCAGACATCATGTCGACTTGTAAAACGGAATTGGAGGCCGAACGACGGCGAGAGACGGAGGGTGATTATTCAGCACCTTGCCTTCCATTTTGAGAGTGTGATATTAGTCAGCCAATCCAGCAGTTGACGTCCAGTACTTACTCTTATCGAGCCAGCGAAATTCATGGCTGCACCACAAGTTTTCTCAATCGCCCAATCACCCATTACATGCCACGCCTTTAATGGAGACAGAACTCGTATGCCTTCTCGCTTGGGTAACACATCTATCCACTGATCCTCCTGATTATCGGATGCAGAGCTCGCGCTGAGTCTTAACGACAACAATATCAACATCTACATTCAACAGGGAAAGGAATGGCAACTCGCGGATACGCTGAGCGAGGTGGGCATCCAGGGAAGGACACAGCGGAGTCGGTCGTGACTAATCATCCAATGTAGCATGACAAAACCATTACATCTATCGACTGGGCACCACTTACGGACCGTATCGTGACTGCCTCGCAGGATAGGAATGCTTATGTGTGGTCCCAGTCTTTGGACCCAGAGACTGGCCGGATGGTGTGGAAACCGACACTCGTACTACTGCGCATCAATCGCGCAGCAACGTTCGTGAGGTGGAGTCCGAATGAAGACAAGTTCGCAGTAGGGAGTGGCGCAAGGCAAGTTTGCTGGACGGGATCCATGTGGATGTTAACATTGGTGTTGGTTGGCAGAACGATCGCCATTTGTTCATTCGATCCCGAGAATAACTGGTGGGTTGCACGACATCTGAAGAAACCCATCCGGTCGACAGTACTGTCGGTGGATTGGCACCCCAATAATGTCCTACTTGCTGCAGGCAGTGCCGATATGAAGGCACGTGTATTTTCGGCTTATATTAAAGATGTGGACAAGAGGTATGTCTGTCCTTTCTTAGCTGACCCGACGATGTGGAATCGAACGGATTTGCATAGGCCTGCGCCGACAGTGTGGGGCGAAAAGCTGCCATTCAATACTGTTTGCGGAGAATATGCCAGCCCTGCCGGAGGGTGGGTTCACGCAGTGGGTTTTTCACCGTCCGGAGACACACTGGCATTCGCAAGTGAGCATTTCGAATGCTGCTACTTAGTGCAGTGTCCCTGAGACCTTACCAGGCCACGATAGCTCTATTAGCATAGTCTATCCTGGTGGGCCTACGATCTACACGATCCGATTGCAGTCACTACCCTACGTGACACTTACTTGGACTGCGGAAGACATGCTTGTCGCAGCGGGACACGACTGCCACCCGGTCGTCTACTCTGGCGGGCCGGGCGGCTGGTCACTGGCGGGGACGCTTGACGACACACTTGGTGCCACCAAGACAGGAAGCACACGGGCTGGCACGGTTGGTCGACTGAACACCGCAGCGTTCAATGCATTTAGGAATGCGGACACGCGCGGACATACGGCCGAGACTGTGACCGACACTGAACTACATACTATTCACCAAAATACGATCACGAGCGTCCGTCCATATGAGAAGGGAGCTGGAGGTGCTGTGACGAGGGTGAGCACGAGCGGAGTAGATGGTAAACTCGTCGTTTGGAACGTGTCTGCTGTGAGCGTGGGTGGGTTGACAGGGAGACTTGGGGCGATGAAGATGTGATCAAGGCCCCGACGCGTCAGAGTATTATTAAGAAAATCACTACGGTACAATGCAACAATGAGATTGGCTTGCACGGTCTCAGATCGAGCGGGGTGGACATGAGACCTAGGAGTGGCATAATAGGAAAGCGTGCCTGACCACAATGGGTAACAATACGGTCATATCCGACTTGGGTGTCATGTTACAGATACAGTATGACTGTACAATGCACGGGGAGATCTTGAGAGTCGGTCACGGTTAGATTTGCTGACGGGTGGTTTCAGATTGCTCCGTCGTGACTTTGAGCCTGCGTCGAGTGAGACATGCAGGGCTTACATAACTGTGACGTCTAGAAGCATTTAGACTGCGACTGGTTGCAAGATTTCGAGATCTTCGTGCCCGACGTCAACGCAGACCAGATTGTCCCTTGGTGCCCGTGGTCAGATAGAGTCTCACCAGGAGCAGATCTGAGACTACGCACTAGTCACGCGTCGAATTACCCTTTCCTTGCTGACTTATACCAGCTTACAGCCAGGCCCGGAGACTCCGAGGCTCCTCTCGGTACTGGATCGGGCTCGCGTTCCCTTTGTGATAAATTGACCGAACCACCTTTAAGACTTGCTCGCGCAGCGTCACGTTCTACGAACCGAAAACAAGGTCAGAAGTAGTTACAGAGGGCTGTAAAGACCTTATACTGCAGCTCCATGAGTAGTAGAATAAGCGTTGCTGATTCCACGACGTCTGAGATCTCGCGACTGACAAATACAATCTTGCAATTGAGAGATCCCATGATTTATGTGGCAACCTTGTCTCAGATCTTTGCGAGTCCCGCACAAAGGTAATCCCAGACCTGATCGGAACCTTTGCGGAATAGAATAAAAAGGCCCCAACTCACCCGCCAGACGTGGTTGCACGACTCTGTCTGTATTCACCACTTCCTCTGCCTAACATGACGACGTCAGCCAAGTCCTTCTGTCCCGAATCCCCCCTTGCGACACTTACCAACATCCCTCCCGAGTACCTTGCACAACACCTTCGCAACCTTGCTCCCCACTATTGGAACAGACCGGAGACAACGGACTGTACCATCGGTATGGCCGTCTTTTAACCCAGATCGTCCGTTTCTTCTGACCATGGCCTCACCTACAGTCGTACCCATTGGTCACTCCCGACCGGCACCTCGCCATCATGCAGCTGATCTGAGTCACATTACGTCCCATCTTACACTCCAAGTACGTGTTCTTCGTTCGTATGGAAGTCAGAACTTGGTGCTGACGTAGTACTGTGCACAGCTGCACACAGATTTTCTGTGTACCAAGTCAGCACTCCTGAGGGGCCTCTTCGGCGGGTACTCGTACCTTGACCTCGTGAAAATGGATTCATCGACATCCTCGTCGTCCACATCTCGAACGTCGGGATGTCCTCCGGTGCCACCGTCCCTCCACCCACACCTCCTACCTTCCTCCCGACCCGTTATTTTCCTCCCCGTTCCCGATCCTCGTTCGATACACCTTCTCATCCACTGGATATACTTTGGAAAAGCAGACCTGATCGAGACTTGTCTGAACGAAGGGGTTGTGGACTGGGAGGGCCTCACGCGGAATGTCGAATACCTTGGCCTAACGACGGACATCAAAATCTTCCTAGGCCAATGGTATGACAGTTGGCTGCTTTCTACGCGCGATCGTCCGCACATGTGCTGTCCGCAGTGGTTCAGCGATGACAGTGACGTTGACTCAGATTCTGAACTCGAGGAAGATGATCCAGCAATCGAAGAACGTTCGCCCGACGAGGACGCGTCATCGTCGTCGGATTCGACGTGCTCTTCACGCGGAGATGAGGGAGTGTCGTTTGAGCGTGGTCGCACGCGGGTCATTCGTCCCCTCACAGGGCAACTTCCGTTGTGTGCAACTTACGCTTAGGCACGTTTTGACTCGTGTATGAGACGCCAAGTCCTTACTTATCGTGATTGTACGATGGGAACCTAACCCGTCTATGATAGATCCATCCTTTCTTAATTCGTGTGTATGTCGTTTAGGATGACCTGTATGTTGGCATCAGTACATGGTTGGTGAATGCGAAACATGTACCGGTAACAAACAAAGATGTTTTGACGTCGCCTTCACGATGCGTTTCCTCTTCCTTGTATCAATGTGGTTGCCAATTTACGACGGGGTTTTCCACGCATACTTTATTAGCGAAGGGTAAGAAGACATGAGCTCCTTATTGCACCGCCGTTAGTAGTTCAATTGGTTTGAATTTGAAACATGGAGTTTTCAAAGTTTACAGACTGCGCCCACATGTGTAAGTTCTTTACAGTAAACCCCCGTGAACTTAACCTTGCAGCCCAGCTGGAGCCGATGGGTCTTCCGAAGGCGATGTTTCGCACGCCGCACGGACAGCCTGCTGGCTGCTGCCATTTTACTTTTGTGTTCTCTCCACGAATTTGGATTATCGTGGATACAAGTCTGCGACATCTCCGGCGAGATGAAGCAGAAGGGGGAAGGCCGCGGCGGCTTCCTCGGTTCCTCGCTGAACGGGGCCGTGGCGCTACAGCATTGTCTCCTCGCAACTCGATATCCTTCCTCAAGTCCAATTCAAAGCGGAGCGTCAGGATCAACTGGAAACTTCCCCAGACATTATGATGGGATCTTCCAGCAAATAAAGTGGAACAGCGGTTTGTTAGGACGACCTTCGCTCGAATTTCGGTAGGTGGGACGGGTTGGCAGCAGAGGAAGTGGAAAATATTGTCATGAGGCACTACAGATCCCCGCGACCCGATATTGACGTAGGTACATACACATTTCAAGTTCCCGACTGAGCATGCCACACCTATGTCATACTATGGCATTCCATGGGACTGAGGCACTGTCTGGCGGTGATCTTGGTCGATGACAAATCGATGGTACTTCGAACTCTTAAGAAAAACGGGAATATAACACAAGGATCAGAATCCGCATGTTCAGTTAATCTCCTGGTCCATCGGAACAAGTTGATGGCGGTTTGTATAGCGGCGCAAGTGAGATCGGTCACCTGATGGCAATTGATTTCGACCCAAGGAAAGGATCCCGTTAGCTTCTGGGCCAATAGTGGCACCGCAGAGGCAATAAACCAAGTCGGCACGGGGGTGCCTGGGTAGAAACCGCGGACTGTTGGAGCTCGCCTTCTTTGCACCGATTTCTAGGTTCAGGGTTGGAGACTAAACATTGTTTTCCGATCGCAATCTTGGCCCGATCTTGGGTGGACACCCAGTGGGGGTATGGTGAGTTATACCACGCAGCAGCAGCCCGATTCCGCCCCACTGATGCCCTCCATGCCTATTACAGGGTGGAGTCGACGAAATGAAATGAAATTTCAATGCGGAGCTCTGCAAAGAAGATTATCATTGCCTGGTCTGATATGTGTGTCCAAATTCGGTCTTGGTGTTCTTATTGATGGCGTGCTGGCACGGAGCAAAACGTATGTCGTGTTAGAAAAAAAAGGGTGCCTCCTTTGAGGCGCACCCGATCAACTATGTATACACCGTTGCAATTGACTAGGGTTATGCCATCGTGCGGTCTGTGAGCGCCGAGGGCTGTACAGAATAGACGCTATGATGATCTATTAATTGTCGTGACTTACATCTACCCAATCCGGGAACTCCCCGCAATGTCTAACATGTATATACGCATGAGCTGCACGTGGCCCGGACCATGATGTCGACGGCGGAGAGGTATCATCGGACCCTCGACGTTTTGAGAGACAAATTGCGTTAGTGGCACGAGTGTATAGCCAAATTCGATGAATCTCGGATCCTGCGGCGTGGCGGGGTAAACAAACAACCTAAGTTAAGTACTACGATGAGGGGGCTCAGGAACCCGGCGACAGAGCGCAGACGGAGGTCATGTACCATGGAGACTTACCATTTGCAGGTGGGTTGCGCTCTGTTGCACTGCGCAGTGACAGTAGTTGATGTGCCAGAATATGTCAGAATATGTCCCACGGAAGGCTTGAGGCGAGAGGAAGAAAGAAAAAAAAAAAACAACAGGATGAGTCCGTGGTGTTGCGCGGATATGAAGGCGATATGAAATCACGAACTTGAATGACCATTCAACGTACAGTAGCCGAGATCTTCTTTACACACAGTCAACACGCAGTGCCAACATAGGCCAAACCTTGTGGAACGCGGGCGGTTTTCCTTCATCTGGCAGCATCGCGATTTTGCCATGGCGGTGGAGAAGTCGTATGTACTTTCCGTATCCGGGAGAGAAGTGGATACCAAGACAACGTTGGGCTCAGAATGGCAGTCACGGCACCGCCATACGGACGGGCGGCATTTGTCGAAACTGCAGGTGGCCACGGCCGACTCAGCCGGCTTCCGAAGGGTTTTTTCATGTTCGAAGCTTTGCGCGCATGCCCGGCGGTTGATTTGATCGATCATGTATCCTCGATATGGATTTTATGGCTGGCGTGAGTCTTGCTGGCGGACGCTTATCGTAATGATTCAGTCATTCCAACGTCACCGTGGCATCGACGGACGAGATGGAGCGATGGAGCGAGAGAAGTTTGGATAAACGCGGCGATCACGCTGTTGACGGTCAGCGTAAGTCATATATAATAATAATAATATATGTACATTCACCTCCGTCTAACTGCCCCTTATTTAAAGTGAATATATAGGCACCGTCGTCCGTCAGGTAACTTGGTAGTAGTTGGCAGCGATGGTTCGCTTCCCTCTGTCTCCCTTCGAAAGGCTTGCCTATGGACGCCCCGCACTCGACCTGATCGCCTTCTACGTCGCGGTCGACCCTTTCCTCGGTCCCCCCTCCAATCTTGTCTCCCTTCTCCTGACCTCACGCACGGTGTATGAACACCTGTGCGTCAAGAACAACCCGCACCTCTACTCCGAGATCTTCCGCTACAAGTTCGATGTCGCTGCACTCGAGCGCCGGCTCTCTCAAAAGTGGACGTCTGCTCCCTGTCTGGCTAACGAACTCAGACTCCGCTGCGTCGCCCTCAAATATATCCGTCACGGAAGAGTGGCAGGCCTTCCCGACAGAGACGCCTTGTGGAGGTCATACCTTATGATGCTCGACAACGACGGCAGAAACGAACAACAGTTGTGTCAATGGGCGAATTTGCCTCAGTGGGCTCTGAGTGCCGTCGCCTTGCGGTGCCTTCCCCTCAAGGATTACGACGATTTACCCCCTGATCCTGAGGGCACGTCACTGGCACTGTGGCTTCTCTGGATGACAAGTAGTCCAGGCTAGTACCCTTTATCTTTATCCCTACTATGCTCCCCTAACCTTCATCCCCGCAGAACGTGTCAGGGGCGAGGGCACAAATCCATGCAGCATGGTCCTCAGCTCCGTATTCCCCCTTATCTTCAGAGGCTATCAGGTGCCTATGCTTTACTCGTTTGTAAACGCGTCGTCCTCATCATATGCACTTAGTATCCCTCCTTGCTGGCTCCCGATACATACTTTTATCTCCCATTATGTGAAGAGCACGATACGGTGACCACGGGATTCTCAGGCCCCACGGCACCCGTGACATCTGTACATTATTGTGGGCATCAACTCCAGCTGGCCGTACCACCACTCACCCCTCCTGCGTTACTCAACTACCTCGTACGTCGCGAGGCTCGCCAAGACAATGCTCCTCTTCATCCACAGGTCGCTGAACTTCCTGCAACCCGACAAGAAGCAGGCCGCTCGGGGAATTTCTAGTCCTGCCCTCACTCAAGAAGACGTCGCAGAGTTCCATTACCATACTCGCACTCACTTCTTTAATAACCCGCGCTTGCCCGGCGGCCGTAGTCTAAGCGAGACCCTTGACATGGAATGGTTCCGCCTTGTCTCCTGTCGCGACCTCTGGGACATCGAGCGGCCTTTGAGAGGCATCGTCTATTCCCTCGGCACCCTTGTCGGAAATTGGTGCGGCCGCATGATTGTACGCGTCCAGTAGTCTTCGATGCTTCTTAACTCAGTCCTCTTCTCCCCCCAGCTTCCAGACACACAGGCTCACGTTAATGCCGCCCTAGACCATCATATCTACCCCAGCACGGTGCCGATGGTACAGATGCGCATGTCTTGTCGATTGGAAGAGCACCACTGTCTGAGGTTCAGTGAACCTCTCGTCGCTCCTCCCTGTTCCAATGGCTTTGGCGAAGATGTTCTTAACGCTTGGCTGCCCCGAAACACGCGCATCCGGCGTAAAGCTGTAAGCGAGTCACGTTTATTCCCCCTGGAGACTCATTGCCTTAATGTGACTCTACTCTTGTAGAACGGTCTCCAAATATTTGATCCGAATATGGATAAAGACACATGGTACGAGACGTATTACCCAGACCGTGCGCAGCCCTACTCTGCCGCAGCATGTCAACGGCTGCTCAACGAATCTAGTATGGGTTGGCATAGCCGATCGCTATCTGCCTCGGCCACGGACGATGATGAGTACGAGGATTATGTCGAGGAAACCCTGAGCGGTGTTCAGGACATCATTATCACTGGCGAGGTGTGTGTGCAAGAAAACGTGGAGTTGATCTCTAACATTAACCCCCCATCAGACAAGCGAGAAACAAGGCGAGGCGTGGGGGTATTACTCCTACATTGGAAGGGTGCGGCGATGGGATGGACTCGTGGTCTTGCTTCAGATCCCTGTACGTTCAGTGTTTATCTCTTCCGCCTTCCTCGCGTTTCATATCTCATCACCGATCAGGCGGACAAACCAGCACTTGACAGTAGTGGATGTTACATCTTCAAAGGTTACGTCCATGGGCAGAGCCTCGTTGGCAGGTGGCGAGATACTATCACGGGGATGCACAGGATTGGGTTTGAGGGGCCATTTATCCTCTGCCGCCAGGATGACGAGAGCAGAGCTTAATCCGGGGTTTAAATTGGTGGACATTTCTTTGCTGCATTTTCTCTCTTATCACAGGTATACCTTGATTAGTGCAACGTTGTAACACTACACGATATAATGGATTGATTGGCAATGTAAGACGCATAGTGCATTCAAGATCCCCATGGGGTGACATAAACGCGATGGGGATGTCAGGGCGCGCTTGATCTCCTCTCGATGAACCCCCTAATGTTCGCGTGGCCCTCCAAAGTGCCGAAGAAAGCCCGTTTTGTAGGGCTTTCCCACAGGACAACACCGAGTTGTTTTGCATATGCCAACACATATTCGTAATCTGCCTGGGAAGCGAAGTCCTTGTATAAGAAGCCTGCACCCAGGAATCATGATAAATGGAAGTTGGCGACAGTCACGGGTTTCGTAGCACGGACCTTCCGCCGATTTGAGGCGATTTCTTTCTAGCTCCCATAACCTGATTTGGTCTTGCACGGTCACTGGCAACAAGGGGTTCTGCAAGCGATCAAAAGGAACGGTCAAGTCCAGGCATTTACAAATTAACGGGAAGCCAGTAATTACATTTTTCCGCATCTGAGGGTGTGCGTGAGCCACAAGATAGCTGATGATCTGGACCCGGGTACCCGTTGATTAATTTTCCCGAATACAAGCAATTCGTCGGCAACCGCACCTGATCCGCAGTAATGCCATTGCTCAAGGCCTTTCGCACGCTCTCGCGTGTCAACATCCCGACTACCAGGTTCGGGAAGCGGTACTTCATCGTGACGAAGAGGTTCAAAACAGCTGTTTGCAATGGGTTATCTGGAAGGGACGTGAACGGGTCAGTGAATTGCAAAGAAATCGGAGCGTTTACTAGTGTAGGCATAAACTCGGTAATTTGTCTCTAAGATTATGAATCCTTGCGGCCCAGCGGTTGACGACAGAGGTACCTCGGTGCTAGAGGTCGTCACCGATGTGTTGGGAGTTGACGAGGTTGGTAACGGTGGCGACAGACAAGTGAGAGTGGTTGCCAAACGGGTCGGATTGAAGTATTTTGACGATCCCTGAGAGACAAATTCAGGATGAGCACTCGTTGTCCAACACAATCACGGACCTTTCGCTGCCAGATTAAACCATAGTCTCGCAGATCTTCTAGCATGGCCTTCTGGGTTTCACTCAATGAATCTGCAGAGTACTCCTGTGAACGAGAATGACGGTTCTTGGTCAGTTTGACGGGTGGGAGTGAACACAAGCAGAAGCGATACTTGCACGGCCAAGTTCCATGGTAGAAAGCATGAAGAAGAAGCTAAGGACTTCGACGAGATCCATTTGCCTTTCCTGTTCCTATAATTCATTCAGCAGCAGTCGCCTTGAGGATCCATGTACTTGTTACCTCTGCCATATGCAAGTATTGCAATAGTAGACTCCACAGTTGATCATGTGGCGAATGCAGGAGGAACTGGAATCCGGCCGAGGTTATTTGCAGAGCAGACCCGCTGTGGAGGAACTTGAATGATACGTCTTACACCGGACTCTTCCCTTACTTGGTACTTTGCATCAAGCCGCTGCGCTGAAGGAGATACAAAACGCCTTGCGAAGGTTTGGTTGGCAATTGTCCTTGTCCTGACGAGACCATATAGTGCAAAATAGTCTACGATCAAAAGGCCGAGAGTCACGGACATGGGTTTAATACGTGCGAGCTGTACTCACCTCCCACCTCTCGAGGGCATATGCATCGAGCGTGTCTATTCCGACCGGCTGTCGTCTTTCATCCCTTTCTGCTGGAACGCCAAAACTAGCTGTAGTCCCACTGTGGCATTATTTAGTGAATTTCAGCGGCAGTCAATATACGGAACGGACTTACCCTCCCGTAATAGCCTGCCTCAAGTTGGACTTGAAGGTCGGGTTAAGCGCAAGCTTGACTGTCGAATTCTGGACGACGTGTAAGTCCAACCAATACTGACAGAGCTTCGCTGTAGAGTCTTGTACACGACACTGAACGATCGACTCCTAAAAGAATCTCTTCGTAAGAAAAGAACGCACTTGTTGCCGTCAGGAATGACCCATGCTGCCATGGTAGACACCGGGATTGCACTCTCAAGCCAGAGCAAGCTCATAATGAGCTGCCGTTCCAGAGGGCCGAGTAAACTGTATGCGACGAGTCTCAGTTTCTTACTCCCTCATTGGAAACCCAAGACTGACCGGAGTATGGACAAACATGAGGAAGGACGCTGGTACAAGCGTGTCAGAGTGTTCTGAGATTGCGAGCGCAGGAATGGAAGCAGTGCATGAGGAACAGATTGAGGAACGTCTGAGGGTGCCTGAAGGCAGGACTTGTATGGAGGGCATTCAGAACTCCAAGAAGTTCGTACACCTCAAGGTAACCTACGGGACTCAAAACTTCAACGTTCCCAGTACAAATGCTGTGCAATTCCATCCAAGTGTCTTTACATTGTCTTGCAAAAACATACATCAAACTACTCTAATCCAGTCAACATCTTCACATCGATAAATAAACCTAGATCCAAAGAAAAGAATCAGTACACGATTCGACCATAGCAGCAAACAACAAGGGTCAGACATCCAAAGGAAGGAACTTCTCTGTCCCTCATCGCGCCGACCCCCGCTTCCCGCTCAGCGCACCCGAAGGCGGCCCACACTTGGCCATGTTATTGGGTTCCATGGCACAAGGGGGAATGTAAACGTTCGGCATTGGGGGAGTACTCCACGTGGAGGGCGCTAGAGTGGAAACTGCGAATAAACGGAATATGCTTCATCGTGAAGTGGTGTTCGTACTACAAAGGTGTATGGAACACTCTACCCACCTTCGGTGATGTCGCAAGGGCAAAACTGGAGAGAAAAAAAAAAAGTTGATCAGTAAAATCGTCTGGTGTCATCCACATGGAAAAGAGGGAAGCGAGATCTCAGACAAAATGGCACTGGCAAGTACACTATGCGTTCCGAAGAACGCGTGTTCGTTGCGAACGAACAGCTCTATTCCTCGGCATGGTCGTATAGGACGGGGAAGAGAATAAAGTCATCCTTGAGATGCAGTCTCGTCTCGAAGCTCGCTACTCACCAATGGAAGAGAAGAAGAATGATTTTTAGACGAGCCGTCTGCCCAGATTTTATACCTCGCGCCCGTGTTTGGCTTGGTTTGGTCTGGCTGCAAATTATGTAATGTGGCCTATACGACGAGCAGATCAATCAACGCACAGCAACCTTAGCCAGTTGCAAATGTCGCTCGTAGACGTCCCAAGTACCCCTCAGGTCATTCCTGAACAACGCGGAGCTCAACCACCACCGATCACAGATGTAGACTTGCTAGACACAGACACTATCGCAAGGTCTTCACCGCCAAGACAAAGGAGGAGACTAGCAGAGGACGGGCGCTCAGTGCCAGCTGACCAAGAGGTCATCTTCGTTCATGACAGCGAAGACGACGAAATTCAGTATGTTGGCAGTAGTAGATCCACACGAGCCAGGCCAGGTGAGTAAAGTATGCCTAGTCTTGACCACCTTATTAACGATGCATGTAGCCACAAGAGAACGCATATTCTCTCCTCCTCCTCCTCCTCCGCAAGTAGGCACCATACCCCCTTTGCCACCTATTCCGCAAAGGTTTACCTGGCAGAGCCGCTCTTCATTACCCCCTGCTGGACCCATCATCCCCAACGACCTACCCCTCCCGTTTGAGGCCGACATCCGACAACCTCATGAAAATAGGCAACCCCAGGATGTTCCAGCCGCTGCACCTCCTTCTTCGCATGCACCATCTATGGGCTTTGGCGGGGCACTGTTGGCAGGCGTCAGGCATGTTCTGAATCCGCGTGGGAATGATGCTCAAGAGCCGTGGCATCGTCATAACGTTTGGGATTCTGCCCCCCTTGTAATGCGGTGGGACCCGTTAGAAATTTTTGCGGAAGACGTTCTTGGGGACAACGCTGAGGACGCTGCGGAGGATTTCCTGTTAGTAGGCGGAATTAGAGATTCATTGGAGCGCGTGTTCACACGTCAAAATCACCGTCACACGGCGGAGCCCGACTACAAGCCAGAATATACCCACCCGAACAAGCCCTCACCAGGATTTACATATGACTTCATGACGACTCTGCCACCCTCTCCAGTAGATTCCGTCATCATCGTGGATGACTCACAATCACCTGGACCAAGCAATGCCAACGGCTCGCGCCACGGCGATCCAGCTCTCGCATGTGCCCATTGCCATGATCCTCTTTTCCTTGGAGCGTCTGATGTTGGGGATGGCCGAGATCAGCGGAGGTTGTGGGGTTTGCGCTGTGGACACCTGCTAGACGGAAAATGCGTCAAGAAGCTGATGCAACCGGTATCCGAGGCTGACACGGAGCTTGTGGATTCTTCTTCCACAGATGTGAAGGGCAAACGTAAGATGGAATCAGAAACACAGCCCATGCCGTCATTGAACCAGGAAATAACTGTGGAAAGTACGAATTCGATGCGTTCGCGTCTACGGTCCCGCAACAGTGCACCTGGACCATCATTGAGCAGCCAGCCTCTGTCTCATGCCAATTCCGGTCCCCAACATACTATTAGCGTCCGTGGAAAGGCGCGCGGACGTCGGGGAAGGGGAAAGGGGAAAGCAAAGGCGACAGCCCCTATTGTCACGGCGGTTCACGAATGGCTCTGCCCGGTGAGCGGATGTGGTCGTGTCCATGTTAGTGTGCTCGTCGCCGGACGATGGATTATGGACGAGAAGAAGGGGGCTATTACTGTATTTGTTTGACCTGTCCTTCTGGGTCACTAACCGCACTTTTTACGTGTACACTATCTCTTGGCCCCATTCACGAGCTGGTACACGTGCCAACCTACTTCAGTACTTCAGTCTATGTTCTCTGACATGCCTGATGGACTTCTCGGGCCGTCTACCCTTGTGAGGGTGGTGGGATGCAAATGGCAAGTACATCGACGAGAGAACCGACGATATCTACATGATGGACACACGTGACGATCACGAGGCGCCTCGAGGTTTCTGCCAGATGTCATGAAAACAGATTGGCAGGAAATCGGAAACGTTTGCGTGCTTTTTATCCAGACGGCTTTTTATCTTTTTGACACGCGTAGAAGGCATGCCGATGCTGTTGCAGACATCCCATCATCTAGGATCTCGTCCCGGAATCGTGTGATCGCTTCTCTGACGCGACCCGGCATCGGTCATGGTCTTGATTCGAATGAGTTGGACTTGCATTTAGTCCTCGTGTACGACTTGCCCTCCCATTCCTCGGCGACCCCTCACCGGCCAACCCGATGGACGACAGGACATATCATCATGATACGTGGACGACCCCACGACGATATCTACGACGAGAATGGAAGAGAAATAAACCAGTAAGTCGTAATGAGCGTGCCCGGATATCCCAATAACACGGTTTCACACAAGCATCTACCGCCTTCCGACTCTTTGCCAATTCTTTGTCTTTGCCCAAATCGACCTTTGTTCGTATGCCGCAGGTGTGGCTTCTCGAATACGTGGATACCATTGTGTCTTTGGTGCAAGTGGACGTCGGCAGAGGCGACAAAAGAGTTCGAGAACAACACGCCCAGGTCACGCCGACTGAGCACGCCTGCGAAGATTTTGTCATCAAAGGTGGATAGGCCCAGGCCGCCTAGAAGCTCGTCGGTTGGTTCAATAAGCTGTAGCATGGAACTCTTGACTCCTCCAACCGATGTTCCATTTTCTACACGAAATGGAAAAACTATATCCGACACTGCGGCTGTGGTCTCGGAAAGCTGGGAACGTCGTCGCGACAGCACGTCCCGCCGCGGGCCACGTTTTGAGCTCGAAGACGAAGATGCGGGTAGTGACGTTGATGCTATTTTCGCTTCAGCCCGGACGGCGAAAACAAAAATGGAAGTAGTTGACAATGAACCTGACATCGTCACGGCAACGGTATCTCATTTTCCAACCACAAAGCAGGCACACACGACTGATCCGCCTTTTTTTTTTTTTGGCTCGGGCAGCATCTTTCAAATGAGGGTTCTGACGTTGAGGACAGACGCGAGAATGGGCTTTTAAGGAGCTCGGCGCGCCACCGTCGGAAACCCTGCGCCCTTCGCCTCTCAACTGTACGCACACACAGTCCGAACCGGTCAGACCCAAAGCTTTCATGCAGAAGAAGGGGTAGCCCTTTTACTTTCCAGGACATGTGTTCGATGACGTCTGTCTTGTCCGATGCTTCCAACTCCACCCGTGGCACAGACTGTATGGTTGTTCCTAGTAGCTCCCCCATGGGCTCTACACCCTCCGTGCAGTCCTCGCGTTGTTCACCCACCCGTGTATTGCGTAGGAAGAGGCCTATGATGCTACGACGACGTGAATCATCCGACTCGCTGCACCCACACTCGCGACCCTCATCTCCATCTCCTTTGTGCGAATGCAACGATATGTCCCTGTCCTCTGCAACGGAAATACTGCGGTCGGGCGCCATTACACCGCCCCTAGAAAGTGATCCCCCTGTGCGACTTGGCCACCCGAATCGGCCATATTATTCTGCCATACGTAAGAACATGTCACGTCCAAACAGCCCTGTTGTGCCTCGCACCCCTTCTCCTATTCCATCCCATTATGAATATACACCGCGAGGGACCAAGTCGCTTGACTGTGGCGAACGTCCGTACGGATCCTTGCGCTATGCACACAGTCCCCGACCGATGTCGATGGTGCTGCCGGTTCAAATGCACCCGGAACGACCATACTCCGGGTTCTCTTTGAGCGGAGAGACGGAAATGCGCATGGAATTGGCGCGGTGGCGACGGGAGGATTCACCAGATCAACCGGGAGACTTCCTCTTCCACGAGAGAAGCAGATCACGAATAAGAGGGAAAGTCAAGGGTACGGTGGAGAGGCTGGGTAAAGGTCTGAAGCATCTCGTACTGGGCAGATCTTGACATGTGTATACTTGTATACCCAGATGTAACATGGTGTCTCGGACATCGCATTGTGTTGCACGACTTTCAATAACTGATACCCTGACTACATGGATTAGGACATTGGCAAGTTTGATAGATCCTTTGCGAAGACAAAAAGTATGAGCCCGACCCGAGTTGAACGGATGACCTTGTGGATACCAAACTGGAATCACACGCGATAACCACTACGCTACGGGCTCGTCCGGACCGGATCACCGCGGTGACTTGACAAAGCACCAGCAAGTGTATTCAAAAAAGCACTGCAATTGTCTGGCACTAAACGCACACTCATCGATTGTCAACGTTCAGGACTTGCATAGAATGTGTATATACCTTCAATGACACCCAGACCAAAGAAATTTACATTAAAAAAACATGAGCCCGACCCGAGTCGAACGGATGACCTTGTGGATACCGAACTGGAATCACACGCGATAGCCACTACGCTACGGGCTCTTCTGTTCATATGCACTTGTAAATGACTTATAAGTAAGAGCTAACCTGTGCTAGAGTTGATATTTTATCTCCTTCCCAAATGGCGACCATGCAAGTAAGTGGAGCAACCAAGGTTTTCAAATCCATTGAAGTAAGCACGATGATGACGACGCGCACTCACTGTCTTCAATAGCCGTGAAGTCAGAATTGCCCAGTCTATGTCCTATTAGCAGACGCGGCTTGTCACTTCGGCCACGACAATTACCATGTCCACAATACAGACATAACTGAAGAGAATGGACTGCTAGTTGTATCAAGGAACTTGAGGCATTTTTCCATGCAAAACCCTACATAGGGAAACATTCGTTCTTCAGCTCTCACTTGTCCAGACCACTAGCAATTCACATACTTCGGTCGACGTTTCACTCGGTAAAAAGGACGGCAACAAGCTGGTTAGGAGGGGCCCGCGGTGAGTGCGGCGCAACAGCCGAGAACCCGAGCAATGGATTCTACAGGTATGACAGATTCTTCCAGATGCAAAGAATGACCACACCGGAATACCAGGAAGGCACAAGGTTCTACGTTGGTGGCTGTATCAGAGACTAGCTACAAACTCAAATCCGAGACACGGCCACACCGCCCACGCTTTACTAGGTCTGGCAAGGCCCCCTCCTGAGTGAGTAAGTCTCTCTTTCTCTCCTTCCTCCAATATCAGTATGCTGCTGGTTTCGGGGTGGATGCGAAACCCTGCGAAACCAGCTTACCAACCCTTCCTGGACACTGACGTCTTCGCAGTTTACCGCAATGTAGTGCCTAACGCTGGATGGATAAACATCATGATGTCACGTAACAAGTGAGACCGTGTCCGAGAGGCACGCTACGACCCAAAAAACGTCAGTAGGTGATGTGGTACAGTATTTAAGACCGATGACACCGATAGTAAGTTCAACTACCAGTTACCCACAATGCAATCAGCCCAGGTTTTCTACGCGCTTCTCGCGGCAGCGGCCGTCCTAGCAGTCAGAAAACATCTACTTTGGAGACGAAACAACCCTGCGGGTCTCCCGCTACCGCCTGGTCCTGCTCGACTCCCCGTAGTTGGCAGCTTATTTGCCATCAAAGACATAGGCACTCAATGGTTGACCTTCGCTGAATGGAGCAAGAAATACGGTATTCGAGGACTCGCATTCCATCGTGGTGCGAATACACTGAGCAACCCTGACAGGTGATCTCATCTATCTCGAGATCCTCGGCAGCCCAATTCTCGTTCTGCATTCCGAAGACGGTTGCACAGGAATTACTCGACAAACGGTCCCAAAATTACTCTGACAGGCCACAGGTTCCGATGGTAACATTGTAAGTGTCAGGTTTGCTCTGGTCGGGTCATCTTTTGATCTTATGTAGGATGGGTTGGGAGTTCAATGTCGGTTTCCTACGCTACGGAGCATCATGGCGCAAACATAGGAAGGCGATGCACCAGGCGTTAAACCCACAAGCGATGCTGAATTACAGGGACATTCAATTGAACCAGGTTCACCAGTTAGCCCAGAATCTCCTTGAGGTTCCCGAAAATATGGAAGAACATATTAGAACGTACGTAGTGGAATTGTATCTTCATGATTAGTTTACCTTTCTGATTTCTGTGTGTATGTGCGATTGTCCCAGTTTCACCGCGTCGACCATCATGACAGTCGTTTATGGATACAAGATGGCTCCTCGAAATGACCTCTTTGCATCTATCGCAGATCGTGTCAGCGGGATGCTCACTAATTCGTTCTTCCCTGGCGCTGCTCTAGTTAATGCGTTCCCCATCTGTTCGTGGCCAGTGATCGTTGAACGTTTAAACCTTATTCACTCATGCGACTTGTTTCTAGTACGATACCTGCCTGAATGGTGTCCAGGAGCGGGGTTCAAGAAATACGCTCGCGAGTGTAGGAGGCTTACTAGGGAATTACTTGATAAGCCATACGATTTCGTACAGAAACAGAGGGTAAGGTGCCAGTTGCTTCGAGCTGTCATCTCTGATATACATCAAGGCCGAGGGTATCGCACCTCACTCCGTGGTGTTAGAAATGCTTGAACGTAACGAGGAGGAAAGTGTCACTAAGTCAGTTGCAGGAACCACATATGTTGGTCAGCTTTAATAGCCCTTCCACTCTTAACCTTTGGACTTACATCTGTGCTAATTAGCTGCTGTTGAAACTGTTCGTTCGCACCTTCTGCCCGGATCCAGGATGTTCACATTTATGATAGTCATCCTCTGTACTATCAGCTTTTGTACTGGCCATGCTCAAGTTTTCCTCGGTGCAGAAGAAGGCCCAAGCGGAAATTGATCGTGTTACAGGGGGATTACGGTTGCCGGACTTCACAGATCGCCCCTCGATGATTTACCTCGAGGCGACATATCGTGAAGTGCTCAGATGGTGTCAGGTCACTCCACTTGGTATGGGCGCATTCGAACAGCTTGAGTGACCCGTTTCCCTAATCACGTGCTCCTTTCATGAGGGGTACCACACATGACTACAGACAACGACGTCTACAATGGATACTTCATACCCAAGGGTGGGTGCATTTTGTGTTGTGGATGTCCATCTTAAAACACAGTTGGTAGACACGATTGTCCTCGCCAATGTATGGTGAGTCCGTCGTATGCACCCAATGTCTGGTCACCAACTATTGTAGGGCAATGACACATAACGAGGAGAAATATCCTGACCCGATGAGGTTTATGCCCGAAAGGTTCATTGCAGAGGGACGGCTCCCTTACTGATGATACTGGTGAAATACAGTACGGGTTCGGCAGAAGGTAAAATACCCTCTGCCCGAAGTGCTTCACTGACAGCAATCGCTCAGGATATGTGTTGGGAAGTACTTCGCGGAGGCGTCAGTCTGGATAGCCATGGTTACGATTCTTGCGGCCTTCAACGTCAACAAAGCCAAGGATCAATTCGGTAATGATATTGATGTGGAGCCAGAGTTTACACCAGGCGCTATCATGTTTGTACACTTCATTCTGCACCCTAAACAGAATCCTAAGACTCTTCTACGCAGACATCCAAAACCATATCCTTTCTCGATCTCACCAAGGTCATCCCATGCCGTTGAGCTGATCCGGAAGTCGTGATCATAGAAGACGTGCAGTCCAGCTACTTGCTCATTTTACAATGTGTGGGCGTATGTACTTGAATGTGGTGTAGTATCATAGCCGTGTAATATTAGCATGCGATGTCAAACGAAGCATACTGTCAAGGTCATACCGCGCGATCCGGAACAGCGTAGTCTTATATCCTGAAAGTCGGCGGACGTTATACTCGTGCATCGAAGACATGGTGGATTTGATGTTCGGGATATAGGTGCATCATAACTCAATCTGAGTTTGTGACGGTCTATGCCCTGCATAAGATGAGCAGCTGCTAGTAGCAATTTGTGGTCTCCTAGTTTCACTGGGTCGCAAGTCGTACGAGGTTGCTGACCATACGGAGACCGAATTCTATCGACCAACGCGTTGTAATGCACAGGTCTTGTGTCTCGTCACATCTCGGTTACCGTGCGTTTGCTTTGTCCTTCCTCCACTGCTCAGTGTCTAGCGACCATCTCCATCGTTCTGATTCCTACGCACGAGAGAAGGATATCTTGTAGCTCCCTCCACAAAAGACACCACTGGGAACACCCCCGACATGGATAGGCGCCCTGAACAGTTTGCGGACTGTTAGGAAAAAGACCGCGGCATTGAGAACACCTGTAGGTATGGCGAGGGCCACCCCGATGGTAACGATGATGTTTTTAGTTCCCTACTGACTGCATTCCGTCGGTATCAGGTCGAGGCTAATACTACGCTGAGAGACAACCTGGTACTCACAGAAGATCACGTTCGTTACGAAGTCGGATTGAGTGCGGTGAGGATATAAGGAGGACGAATAGCGAGCGTATTAGACAGAGCGTGTACATGATTGCGCCTGCTTACGAGAGGGACTCTGGGAGGCCACGACACCCCTTTCCGAATGGCATGCACTAATAAAGTCACGTTAACTAGAATGAGGTCAAAGAGAGTAGGAGTCCGCCTACCTCAGCTATCACATCCTTTAAGAGGTAAAGCTCAACTGCAGGAGACTACAGCCTGGAGAGAATGGGTAAGCAAGGAGTGCGGAAGACCATTACGGCTGGAGGATGAGCCGTGGGTGAGTTGCTCCCGTATGAAGGGCAAGTATGCGTGATTGCGTGTGCAAACTACATCCACTGAAGAGTCGCGTTAGACCAACTCCTGCACAGATCTGGTCTTGTAATCCAAAGCTTCGGAAATGATCAATGAAACCCAGTCGCCACTCGCCGCAGCCCCGGAGTCTTATTAGATCACCTTCCTTGGGCGCTTCATGGAGGGGTTCACCGCATTCCACATGGAAACGGCTGTTTCTTGTCCAACAGACGCCTCCAGTGGCATCATGCCGTGCGGTGCGCATGAGAAGGTGTAACCCAGGACATGAATGTAATTTTGCATGTTGTCTGCGGAGGAAGAAAGTAAAACGTAATAGGTAGAGGGTACATAATGGGCTTGCTACGACTATGTACATGCAAAGGACGAAATGCGATGACAGAAGTAAAAACACAACGACAGAAGTAACCAGTTACAGCATAGCTCAATAGGCAGAAAGGGGGAATGGATCAGAAGAAGCCGTAACTCCAATGCAGCCGGCATGCCAGAAAATTTCAAACCATTCTGCGGGGACAACACTTGTCGCGATGATCAAACATCGTGTTCTTGCGGGTAAAGTCTTGGTCGCAGGTGGGACAAGGCCAACGCCAATGAAGGTGTTGTTCTCTTAGGTGACGGATTAAGCAGTCCCTGTTGAACTCTCGCTCTCGGCAGCCTGCCCAGCAGCATCTGTGTTGCGATGAAGGTGATCCAACCACACCGTGACGCTGCCTGAGGTGACCAGAGAAATCTTTGCCTTTCACCCATTCGTTGCAAGGCACCCCATTGGGAAGAATCCAGCAGCAAGCGTCGGATCTTTCAAGAAGTCCGTTTTCAATCAATGATGCATCATCCTACAAATATTCCAGAAGGTCAGTTTATTGCGAAGAAACTAACGCTCCCGACCCACCTCTACACTCCAGTTGTTGTTAAGCTGTCGGGAACACATGATGAGATCCGTATGAAGTTGGTTGTCGTTCAGAAACTTTGGAGGGCTCTACTGCCTAGTCTGAAGTGTTCCAGCCTGGAATATATAGGTTCTCAAAAGCCGCTGACACCTTGTGGACATATGACCTTGCCAACGAGATGCATTGGCAAGGTAGTGGGGATCATGTCATCTGCTCGACCGCTGAGAACGCACCGGCGGACACTTGGTACCGTTCACAGAAGCCCTTGCCAACAGCGAACGGCTCAGTTGGCTTCCCTACGAGTCCATCGGACATAAGTTTGTCATGGAGGGAGGAGGGACCAAGATCTAACGATTTCCACGTTCCTAGGAAACATGGCATGTCTCTTCATCCGAGGCCAGCAGGACAGGGCACGATAGTATGCCAGGGCGTCTGTTGGAGGGCTGTTTTGTCCTCTAGATATGGAAAAGGAGAAACAAAAAAAAGCCGTTGCCGATCGTTAATAAGCGTTTACGGGTGACTTGCGATAAAGGGCCGAAGGAATTGCTGTCCAAATTCTTCCACATGAACAGTAGCTTCCGAACGCCGATGCCCTCTTTCAAGTGTTCTCCCATATGCGTGGCACCATCAAGGAACGTCGTAATTTCCAACGAATGCTCCTCAAACACACTGATAGAAGGACACAAGGTGCATGCTAAGTGGGAGCGAGTGACTTGGGTGTGGGTTAGAATGCAGCCTTCCGTAACTTGGAGATTGGATTTTGATGAGACCGTTGTCAACGGCGAAGAAAAGTCAAAAACCTAGCCAAAATAATTCAAGCTGCATATAATTACATTCGTTGTGAGTGACCCAGGGTGGATGTATCGCTGAACGAGATAATGAGGATTGTGCGACGTCACAAGCCAAACACCATGAAAAGTTTAACGGAACGACCAACCTGGACATCAGTCCCGTGTGTAGGGATAGCCTAGGGTGTAATGGACAGTCCTGCAGTCGAGTAGAAGGGTGACAAAAATCTGACAACTGCGTGATAACAAACGTGGTCGGAAAGGCTATCCATTGGCAGGCTGGTAGTATCATGCCGAGATGGCCCTGCCATGGTCGAGTCTTTGCATGGGCCACTCCCATCGAAGCGGGTAGGCCTATGTTTACCGAACAGAATTCCGCACCATACAGTCCCAGTTAGGAAAGGGCACGTGTAGCTGTAACCTAATGAGAGACCATGGGCGCCAGTTGGCAGGGGTGCCGTAGTGATATGTATATCCAAGTTACTTAATTATGCCATGTTTCGTTGGATCATTGTCGGATTGCTCTTGCAGGTGGCCGACTTCGGCGTGGGCACCATGTTCAGTCCACTCACTAATCATATCGCCGGGTTTGCTGTAAGCTGAACCCGAACTCGCTTTTAGCTGGCCATTTTCATGCGCTATACAGGTTGTCTACAGAATATTCTTGAGCCTCGGTGAAGTCGGTGAGTCCAAACTAGGGTTAGATGGCGCGGTCGACTGGTCCATTTATTTGCCTTGAAATAGGTCCTGGCAGTTGTCTCGGCGTTCTTGTAGCAAGGACCGTTCCTATGGCTATCCGCGAACAATTCTGTGGCATTGCAGCTGGAACTAGAAAAGGGGGCTCCTCCGTTCGAATATGGGGTATGTTCTGTGTAAAGATTGCTGTGGTCCACATCCACAACTACGAATGGTCTTCCCGCAAATCATCGATGGTGCGTGTCGACGCGCTCGAAGCAAGGCACAATGAGTCACGCGGTTTTAGATATCTAGCTTTTGGCGACTCGAAGACTGCGAAGGTTAGCACGGGACCATTCTGGAGTGGTAGTCGCCTTGCCATTCTCAGCGCGCTTGTGACTTTTTTCCTGGTGAAGCCTCTCACTTACGAGAATGGATTCGATGTGAGCCCTGCTGGCGTCCGCGGCAATGCATCGTCTGCCATTGGACGTGGACAACACTGAAAAATTGGCACCGTCCGACAATTATACATCCGAAAATTCCATACTGTATATCAATCAAACCAAGCAGGAGTAGGACAACGACACTTACGTATGTACCTCACCCTGCCGGCCCCTTTCAGGACTCGAACTCAACAGTCTGATGTACATTTGCACAGGCCCAATTCCCTTAGTATACGTCCGCCCCCGCCTTATCCACCTCCATTGTCGCGCCCGCTGGCACGCCACAGTTGGAGGCCGAGATAGAGCATGTTGTAGCCCACGTGTCCCTCTAGCCGGTGCCAGTACATGTACTCCTAGGCTCGGAAGGGGGAATGGCATTGTGCAACGAGGGAAGCGCAAAAAAAGGCTCAGTAATAGCGACCATTCGATCGCGATCGAGTGCGGAACACCGAACCGTGCACGTTCATACCAATCAGCTGGCCACCCCACGGAGGAGCACTACTCGTCAGTATCGGCACCAACGGTTGCCTGGAAAGCGGAAGCGATGTTCTGGGCCAAATGAGAGGTCTGCTTATGCTTACAGTAAATATAGAGGCAAGGCTGGCACGGTCGGCTTGGTATGTTCGAACATAGATGCCGCAGGAGAGAAACACCGAGAGTCGGGTACACAGGCTACTTACTCCGTGCACAATGGACTTCTCGTCGAATATGATCTAGAGATACTTTCTTGCATCGGTCCACTGAGGATGCGTACACTGCTAGAATTCTTACTTGTTATGTTCGGACCTGCGGGTATGGGAGAGAATTGTTTGACACCTGAAGTAACTAGCCGTCCGCTAGTAGGAGATGGACTGGGATGGTTGATTCTGACCTTGACGCTCCTGGCGCGTGTCGTCGCCGTTGTGCCGTTTCAACCGCTTCGACGGTCCTACCGTACACGAAAGACACTAATCTCAGATCTTCGGGTATTCATCATGAGCTTCATCTGCAGCGGGGAATGTCGAGTGGGTCTACCATGGGGGCGTTTTTCATCTGGCAATGGCCACCCATGTGACTTGCTGCCGGAGCATGGAGCCCTGGCTCCCGGAGTCTCGTTGGATTGCCTTCGTTAGGGCGCTTCATGGAGGGCTTCACAGCATCCCACATGGAAACTGCCGTTGCCTGGAGGCCATCCCCAGCAGATGCCTCCAGTGGCGTCATGCTGTGCGGTACACATGAGGAAGCGCAAGGTGTGACCCGGGAAGTGAACCAAGCCGTGCATTAATTGACTACGCTCCCGAACTGTCTCAGGCGGTCGAGAAGAAAGCGGGACTCAATAGAATGCTACAGTCAGAGAGAGATCAAAGGTACATGATGGGCTTGCTACGACTATGTACATGCAGAGGACGAAATACTATGGCAAAAGTAAAAAGGTGCATGAAGTCACACTCATAGAAGTTACCAATTACAGCATAGCTCGATGAACAAGAAAGAGGAAATGGGTCAGAAGGCCGTAACTTCGATGCAGCCGGCCGGCGAGCATCAAGCCACTCTGCGGGGACAATTGTTGTCGCGATGGTCAAACATCGTGTTCTTGCGGGTGAAGTCTTGCTCGCAGGTGGGACATGGCCAACGCCAATGAAGGTGTTGTTCTTTTAGGTGACGAATTAAGCAGTCTCTGTTGAACGCCCGCTCTCGACAGCCTTCCCAGCAGCATCTGTGTTGCGATGAAGGTGTCCCATCTACCCCGTGACGGTCCCTGAGGTGAGCAGAGAAATCTTTGCCTTTCACCCATTCGTTGCAAGGCATGCCGGTTGCAACAATCCAGCGGCACGCGCTGAGTTTTTCAAGATGTCCATATTCAACCAACGATGCAGCGTCCTAGAAATATTCCGCAGAAGATCAGTTTATTGCACAGAGACAAACGCTCCCCGCTCACTGCTGCACTCCAGTTGCTGTTAAGCTGCGTGGAATACATGATAAGAATTGTGCGAAGTCGGTTGTCGTTCAGAAACTTTGGAGGGCTGCACTGCCTGGTCTGAAATGTTCCAGACTGGAATATATAGGTTCTCAATGCCGCTGACACCTTGTGGACATATGACCTTGCCAACGAGATGCATTGGCAAGGTGCGTGCGGGTCATGTCATCTGCTCGACCACTGAGGCCACATCGGCGGATAGTTAGTACCGTTAAGAGAAGCACTTGCCAACAGCACACAGCCCAGCCGACTTCCCTGCGAGTCCGTCGGACATCAGTTTGTCGTGGAGGGCGGAGGGACCAAGATCTAATTATTTACACGTTCTTGGGAAGCAAAGTATGTCTCTTCTCAGTAATCCAGGCCGCGGTGCCCGAGCGCCTGTTGGAGGGTTGTTTGTCCTATAAACATTGAAAAAAATTAGCCGTTGCCGATCATTAATGAGTGTCTCATGATAACCTGAAAGGAGTGAAAGAGTTCCAAGTTCTTCTGCATGCCAAAACTCTCCTCAGGTGTTCTCCCATACGAATGAATGCTCCTCTAACATGCTGCTGAAATAATATAGCGTGCATGCTAAACGAGAAACAGGGATGCGGATGGTAGAGCATAGGAATGACACATGAAGAAGTGACTTGAGTGCGGGTAGGAATGCAGCCCTTCACAAGTGCGTATAATCGTATGCTTTGTGAACGTGACCCAGGACAGGCTAATCTCTGCACGAGAGAAAAAGGAGTGTGCTGATATCACGAGCTATTGAACTAAACGTCTGTGAGAATGTTTAACGGAATGGACAACCTGGACATCAGCCCGCCGAGTACGATACCCAGTGTAGGGCTAACCTAGGATGTAATGGACATCCTGCCGAATAAGAGGAATGCAGCAATCAGATAATTGCGTGATGACAATCGTGGTAAGCTGCTAAGGCCATTCATTGGTAGGCTGCTAGTATTATGATTGGATGACTCTGCTCTGGTCGGGTCTTTGCAGGGGCCCTCCCATCAGAGCGGGCAGACCTATGTTTGCCGGACAGGATTCCACAAACCACCTTCCCAGTTGGGAAGGCCACGTTCCCAAGTCGCTGCTGAGAGCGACCGGCGGCGTCTGTTGGCAGACGTGCTGCGGTATTACATCAAAGTTAATGACATGCATGATAACCATAAGTTATTGCCTACTCACCTCGTTGTAGCAACGTTCTAGATCCTCGCACTTAGAATGCCGTTTATGATGTGTATCCTCAGAAGGAATAAATCCTTGCCAACTTGCCAACCCCTTTCCTCCGATGTCATTAAACGAGTAAGTAGTTGCACAATATTATGACCGTCTTAGTCACGAATCAGTTAATTTTGGTTATGAAACGTGAGATCCTGCCGAAGATATTGGGGGAGGACTGGGGAAGGAATTTCTGGAGGGTATTCATTTCATGGACCCAGACGTCCAGCTTCGGACATTGAAGTGTGGCCAGGCGCTTGATGGCCTGTGAATCTCAAACAGATTCAGGGACGATAGTATTCTCGAGGCTTCAAGCTCCACTATCAACCATGAATTTCATGAAGGTGTGGTGTCCCCTACGTCAAACGCATGCGGCAAGTGAGAAAGTAATAACGATACAGCAATCTAGGGAGCGGGGAGCCGCAACATACCTCGGCTACCAAGTGCATCCTATCATCGATTCCCATATTGGTTGTCTTGCAGTCGCAAGTTCCGAATAGTCATTAGGATCGTGCACTGTCATCGACCGGGGCAGGGTGTGAGACAACTGAATGCGAATTATGGAGAAAGTAGTAGGGGGGCGGCCTAAAATTGCTTCCTCTGAGGTCCGTTCAATCCGACGTCGGTGTGTATGCCCAATTAAGTAAGATGTCATCAAACCCTGGGGTAAGGTTAGGGCTTAGCTTGCGTCGCTGGCTGGAGTCATCCACTGCTAGAAACGTTTACACACAACTCTTCCTCAGCTCACCCTATCATAATGGCCATTGGTATCCACACTGCTGCACAAAACCGTGCGTAAATAAGCTGTCTCAGCTTTGGTGTTAATCAATTCGTCGCTACGCAGACCAACTTTCAGTAGTGCGAACACTGGTAACTGAAAACCCAAAGGTGATCGATGAGGTTGACGTGGTAGGGTCTCTTTGCCACACGCAATCCGTCTTGGGTTAGGGGAAAGATAACGAATTTAGGATGGTCGGACCGCTTTGCACTGGGCGGCGTCTACCGGTGCAACAGACGTCGTACGGTACTTGATAGACCAGAAGGCTGACGTCGACAAGGCGGACTCGAGTGGATGGACGGCATTGCATATCGCCGGTGTGTTGGCATCGTGGCTATTCTCAGTGTGATTTACATGTGCATATCCTCGTGTCGATTTGCACAGTCAGTGCTGGGAACGAGGATATAGTTCAGGAACTCCTTGGCGCAGGAGCTGACGTCAACAAGCGAAACGACAAAGGGTTATCACCGCTGTAAGTCACAAGTTTCTGCCCATTCATTCTGTTTTTACGACTCTTGCAGTCATTATGCGGCATCCAAATCTCGAATAGACGCGAGTCCGACCCTTTTTTTCATCGGTGATTGTGACTGATGTCCTTGAAGATCGGGAAGTTCCTGATTCAGAGAGGTGCTGACGTGCGCCAATATCTTCGATCGTCAACACGATAGAGTAACGTCTTCTACAGATCAACGCAAGGGACAAATCAAATCAACTACCTCTGTCAGTACAGATCGCCATATATTTTTCGTACCCAATGTTGACATGTAACGTCAAGTCACCGTGCAGCCACGACCGGGTCCACCGGATTTATTTCCCTCCTACTTAATCCGCCTCATGGGTTGGCAGTATCCAAGCCAAGACTGAACACGGGCGATCGTGTCGGTAAGTAGTTAAGTCGAAGATGATGCTAAGTTTATCGTGATGTGGTTGCACCCTATTCATATTCTTAGGAAACACGCCGTTGCATTTGGCAATGGAATCTGCTCACGCACAGGCGGCTGTCTTGCTGGTCGAGGCTGGTGCTGACCGAGGCAGGGTATGTATGACGTTATAATACGACACGCTGTTGGCATTATTGAACGTATGGTCAGACCAACTTAGAGGACTTAACCCCTGAGAATGTCGAGGGCGTTGGAGGTGAAGAACAGAGAAGGGCAAGACAGTATGTAATCGACCACTGTGGTCTTCCATGAAGAGGAAGCGGTGTGGGCTTTTGGTCGAAGGGAGAGGGACAGTCACAGGAGAGATTAATCTCCGTAGTGATCGAGAAGGTACTACGGTGTAAAATTTGCGGCCGAGGTAATAAACCGGGTCGATGTACCTGGAACTTGAGATGTTAGATTTCATCTTCATTGCAACAGAAGTTGTGTTTCCGGGCCCAGTTGCTTATGTAATGTTGGCTGAGTGGGTTGGGGGTTGGCCACAGTGCACAGAGTCACAGCTCACCTGATGTCCTCCTCCTCAGCCCTGCCACTCAAGGTGACCCCTGCCTCGACTCCAGCTAGGTCTGGAACTACCCCTGACCCCATGGGATCTAGGACTCCGACCTCCCAACCAGCCGTCCCCACTCCGTCGGAGATCTCAAGTCCTCATGAACTAACAGCCTTCGTATGTCGATGGAACCCCTCGCCTTGCTGTCATCATTCGAACCGGGAATTATCTCTAGGTTGAAACGTTACTCGAGCAACTAGACACGAAATTCGACGAAATGTCTTCTCAAATACTCGATCGCAGTGCGTGGCATATCCACTCGTTCCCTTAGGGCCTCTTATCCGATGGATAGTGATGCAAATGTCTAATAGAGTGGATGCCCTTGAGGCTGCCATTCAGGACATTATATCCGGGGACGTTACGACCCCTAATGCATCCCAATCCCCTACGCCTCTTGCTGGAAATCCTTTGGGCGCCCGGAGAAGTGGCAACAACACCTAATCATGAAACAGCTTTCACTCCTAGCTATGTCCTTCACCTCAGGCAAATCGGTATGGGATTTTTTACTTCCCGCTGTAGCTTACCTGAGTCAAACTTCATTCGTATTGCCTTTCATGTGATAGACAAGGGCGAGCGTATGTACATGCATAATGGTACTATTCTACCTGCGTAATCCGTGTAGTTGCAGTTACTGCTACATTAGAACCTCTTGCAACCCCATTTCCTGTTCAGTCCAGCCCTAGGGTGTTGGGCCTACTCAGCCCGGGAGAAAGAACTCGTCGCTCTGGCGCGCCGGTCGGCCCACCGCCTAACATGGAAGATAACATGGCTCCAAATGGATTGTCAGGCTGCGTGCGCGGTGGGGGAATGGCGAAATACAGCGTTGCGATTTCTTGCATTGCCTGCGACAACACGATCAAGAAAATCCGCTGACGGCAGATGTAGGAACCTACAGCGCGAACCTCCTTGCTCGCAAGGATGCCTCCTTTAGCTTGATAGGTCCCGCACAGCCTTACCCAGCTCTCTCGGATACCCTTGTTTTTCTCCCCGTTTGCTCGCTGGCACGTCAGCACCGCAAGTTGGCAAAAATTGACAGCACTGTCTGACGTGAACACTACTTCGCTACTGTCGTCGACCGGTATTCGAGAGCTCTGCAGTGGAGAAGCCAGCGATGGCCGGGCGGATAACAGTTTGTTGACAAACTGCATGATGAACGATTTAGCAGCGAGGATATTACCACTTTCCAAGTATCTGCATGAAGGGCATCCGTCGGCAAATCATAAATTCCGTTTACTATTAGAACTGACGGAAGGGTGCCACGAAGAGCAAAATTGCCTGGCATTCCACCGGTTTCGACCCATTCTATAAATACTTGTGCGAGAAGGCGTGCACTGTCTCTCTTGCCCGCAGCAAGGAGGTGAGGTTCCGCAGCGTCCAATGCTCCATCTGTTCCAGGATTCAAAATCGCATTTGCTTCAATGCATGAAGGGTAATACTACCGCACCTTTGTAGAGTAGTTCGCCGATATAATGATGGAGATCTTGATCACCCGACGGGCAAGTGCCATGCTTGGCTGACCAGCTGGATGTGACCACTACCGATGAATATGGGGCGGATGATCAAACCGAAGGACGCACGCGATCGTTCTGTCGACTATAGTTTTCCGCCACGTTCCCGAGCTACCTGTCAGAGCGATTAGCTGGGTAAGTTTGCCTGGTTTTCGGTCAGTTCCAAGCGGCCATCATGGATGTCGAAAGGACCTCTAGAATCGTCATTGACGCTCTCTCCTTTGTTCTCGTAGACGTCTATGAGGTAGCACGCGAGATCTGTCCCGCTTCCTTGCTGCCCTGCCTTGAGAAGTTCACGTGCAGACTGGAAGAGTACATCGATCGCGGTGTCGTACTGCCCAGACTTCGCGTAGCGTGAAGCAAACGTGCGCGCTTTCTGATGTGCCTCATACGGCTGATTGCTGGTGATCAGCGGTAGGATCGCACTGAGAGCGCGAGACGATGAACTGGACGAGGCTGGCATTGTTGCGGTTCTGGACGTACTTGCGGTCAGACGCGATAGTAGGGGGTGTCAAGGGTCTCTGTGGTACAATCTACAGGGGCTATAGCAACTACGGAATACTATAGGCCAACCAGACATCCTGGTCTGCACTGACCCAGTCTCTCAGCAACTCGGCAACCGCTGTCTTTACGGCCCATCCAACCAGGATAACAGCAGTCGTGAAAAAAGGATGGCAGTCCAGCACCACTGGGTGCGCTTTTGGCTGAGTCGAGGCAACTTGACTGGCAAGGAAACGGACACTACCTCGCAAACCAAAACCGGCCGCCATTCCACCAAGGACATTGCGCACAACCCACTCACGATCGAGCTTGTCTTCATCCCATACCTCGAGTGCACGAACCACTAGAGAATTCTCGTAAGGCGGCCCATGGTATCGATATGGTTTTCCACCGATCTTAGCAGCCGAGGGACGCCAGATAGTCAGTAGGAAAAGTAGGAAGTACTTCGTGAATGACGAATAAAGGACAGATAGAGGGATCAGTGATATCCTGCATTAGGACTGGGTGTTGGCCATGTATGTGAAGCAAAAACAAAAGCATCGCACCTGAACTGCTGGCGCACCCCAGAAACACCTTCCTCTCGCAAGAGTCTCGCCCTATTCAACCAATCCGATGTGTGGAGGACGAGTATTGACGCCAGTATCACACCCCCATGAAAAGCAACTGTTTCTGCAAACGACTGAGAACAGGCAAGGGTAAGGTAATAACCAGCAAGCTACATACCAACGAAGCAACCAACTAGTATGCGCAAGAATACAGCACTTGTTTCGTTACTCCACTGCGAAATGTCGGCACATATTGCAGGGTCTGACGAAACGTTAGATTCAAGACCGTCGACGAAGTTGGAAGCCGCACTCAGTTGCGCCCAGCGAATGACTAGAACAACTCCGTCAGACGATGCAAAGATTGACCGTCTTCACTGTCACTGACATGCATCCACAAGTACCATCCCGCTGCCTAGGCGGAGTATGCCGTATCCACCTTGCCTGTAACTTGTTAGATAGCGTCCAATCAACGATAGGTTCGTGACCTTCTCCCGAGCGAGTTCCGCACTGTTTGGGCTGGTAGGAATTGCTGCATTCTGTGCGAGTGGAGCCTAGGAAGTTCTGCGTCTTCCGGGTGCAATCAAAAGGCCGCCCAACGTACCTTCTTCTCCGAGGCAATGCGTGGCTCCGACCCTCTGTTATAAAGTAGGTGTCTGTATACACCTCGCTTCAACAAAATTAAGTCAAGAATGAGGGTTAAGCTATCATGCTCGACGTATGGGTCAGCAAAAGATAGGCATTTTTTCTGGTGGTCGGGTGGGCGTCAACCTGCTATGCATCCGCCAACCCAAAACAACACTGACACATTGCTCGAGACGGAGATTGTAGGCAGAGTCGTAAACCGTGTAGAGATATGGAGTGGGTTCGGTGCAAGTAATGCAAATGGGCATGATGCTAGCCAGACGTGATGTGCAAAAGGCTGCAAAGAATGACCACCTGAACCCATCGACACGCTTCGCAGACAACATGTATTGCGAATGTATGAGACTACGATTCCATCATGCAGGCACCCCACGGAACCAAGCACAAGTTTATTCGCATTCCGGAAACAAAACAAGTTCGCCGAGGTCATAGTTGAGCCCGACAACTCCCTGCTCCATAAAGTCTCTGTTCAGCTCAGTGGTCTCTTCGCATGCACTCCCTCGCTATGGAAACTGTCGGCGAACACAAGTTGAACCGCTGAACCATTGCCAAATTGTTGGAGGAACTAAATACGTCTACGCAATATAGGGGAACATGGCCTTCCTCCCCTTCGGATACGCGTTTCCAAATTCTTTCTTGTACGCACGGTGTTTCTTTGCTGCCCAGATGTACATCTGTCCAGTGGCAACCACCAGAAATATCCAAGCTATGCGCTAATGTTACTGACGCGCCTAAACGGATGACTATCATCAGCCTACCAATGAAACTTCCCGTCATCACGGCAATGGCGAGCCATGCAACACTTTCGAAGAAGTAATTCGGGAACGAAACGAGTGAGAAGCCATAACCGTACGGGATGGCCCGCTTGCGGGATCCCGCTTGGACGGAGATTGCGAAGATTGATATGTGTAATCAAGTTAGACACCTCAGCAATCTGGAAGTTTTTTAACAAAGAAGGTATTGAGTGAAAGCTGTATTATTGCGACCACACGGGTTACGTACAATCCAAACTATTGTACATGCCCAGATGAACGTTGGATCGTCTCGGACAGTGCCCCGGATATATGGTGACGTGGCGCCAAAATTTGGGCTGTAGACAGAAAGGGCCAACGCCAATCCTAACCGAGTAATGTTACATGAGCCTGGATGTTTAAATTGATAGTGGGAGGAAGTCGTACCGCTCAGTAGATGATAGTGGGCCGAACTGTGTACATCGGCGAGTGACAAATAGGAGCAGCAAATCTAATTTAGGACGTACTTCTTGAAAATGTTTCGCAAAGGGCATAGTATCGTGCGAGAACCGATGGACACTTTAGGTGAGGTAGAACTGAGTGTCGGCGGTATGAATGCGAAAAAGAAAAGAGGAACATCACTTACAACAAAGTTTCTAGTTCTCGTTTTATAAAATGGATCATCACGAGCACATAGACAAACCTTACAAGAACGATGAGCACGTTTGTTCAATTCTGAGTAGTCACGTACCGCTGCAGCGTGCTATGGTAAACCGGTCCACCCCAAAATACCTTTGGAAAGTGGTAGACAAGTGGGTGAATCACGAGGGGACCTCCCTGCAAAGTAGAATTTAAAAAAAACGCGATCCAGTAGTCATTGCATCACTCACATATTCAACGAGAAACACGGTTTTCCAGCTAATTTGGTGACCAAGGTCCTTCACCGATACTTCACCACCATCAATCACACCAGCATCAACCAGGCTAACTTCGTCCTTCAGAGGGTCCCGATGGTCTTTCAGTGTAATCTTCTGCCGCGCCGGATAAAACTGTCGTTGGTGTGAGCGCGTTAACTTGACGGACGCGGTCGTGGAACTTGCCTTAGGGAATCGTTTAGCAAGAGCCACCTTGATGTCCCTAACAGTCGTGTCTTCCGCTTGCTTTCCGGGGAGCTCGACAGTGTAAGGCAGCCCACGAGCAACGGAGGGCGTTTTCCCTGCTGGAACTACAGTAACCGAGACCATTAATGTGTTGTCGTTATGGTAAATGTTGACCCCACAAGCTGCGTCAGAACGCGCCACACTCAAATTCACGCGCATTTGCACCTCCGTTGAAGCACTGACAACGCCCGTGCCATGTTACTCCAGTCCAGATCGAACTGCGGCCGTCTAACGTTGGCGTTCCGATCGCATCAAAGTACTGTGCGTTCCCGACACTATCGCAGCTGCAACTGAATGTCTTACTTCAGGGAGGCCCTTGTCTGGGCTTTCGTCGGTGTCACTGGCATACGATGAATTCATACCTCCGAATGGAAATGCAACTGATAGGCCTCTGGTCATCCTGCATGGCTTATAGTAAGCCATGATCTCGTCTCCACGCCATACCTATCCGTGAGCAAACACGCAGTGGTTCTAAGCGAAATTGGCAGTCGCTTTCGAAAGCATTTATGCGTGACCTCCAACGTCCTGTGTATGCTTTGGTATGTCCATGGCCCCGCCTTTTCACACTGTTTGGACTCAGCGAAAGCAAGGATCTGCGCAACCACGGCTCTTCCCCTCATGGTCGACCGATGACATACCCGCACATGGCAGCGGACGTACTAGGCTTCATGCATAAGCTTTCATTGTCAAACGTGTCGCTTCTTGGACATTCAATGTACGTTTCCTTAGTACCTAGTCCGTGCTTAGACATCGTTAACCGCGCTGCCTAAAGGGGCGGCAAAGTTGCAATGACTCTTGCCCTCCACCCCGAAACACCCTCTGACATTTTAACTAAAGTAGTTATATCTGATATTGCACCCGTACGTGCCAAGGCCTCCGAGGACACAATTTTACACATCAAAGGGATGGAAGCAATTGAGAGTAGGGGGATCACCACTCGCAAGGAGGCGGATGAAATTCTTGAAGGCTACGAGAAGGTGAGACTTCAGGTGTTCGTGCTGCCCATGACTAACTGTTGTCCAGGACCCGATCGTCCGCGCCTTTTTATTGACTAACCTCGATGTTAGTTCACGTTCGGCCCCCTTGAAGTTCAAAATACCCATAGACGTGCTGAAGGAAGGGAGGCCCGAGATCGAGAGTTTCCCTGTGGGCTCCCGGTGAGCGGAGCTTTCACCGACATACCCTGTTTGTAAAAGGCATGAAAAGCAAGTAAGTTGAGCATCCTGCTCGAGAGGCAGCAATATCTTACCCTTGCGCTCTGTAGATATATCAATAGGCACAATGTACCGATCATCAAGCAATTTTTTCCGGGGGCTGCCATAAGAGAGCTAGATACCGGGCATTGGGGTCAGTGACCTCTCACTCCCCATTTTACATTCACTAACGTGGTACAACTCAGTTCACGCAGAGAAGTATGACTCGTGTGTTCTCGGATATATCGATGCTTGCTCATCTTGACCTTTTCAAGGCCCAACGAATTTAGGAGGCTAGTGACAGACTACATTTTGCATACAGACGTATAATCAGCCCTAGCACGTCTTACTTCCATGTTCCACGGGCGTGAAGGGACTAATAATTGATGCTAGCGCCGTCACATCTAATTCACGGGGCAATCTTATGACACTCCTCCCTGTCATCATACTCAGTGCAACAGCAAAGCATACACCAACGATGCCACTGGCGATATTACGCAATACAGGATCTGGACGAACTATCGCCAAAGTGGCTGACCTCGGAAAGTGGAATAGATGCGTGCGCGATCGTTACATACCTCCCAGTTTCGGTACCCTGACTAGAGAAAGGAATCGACTAATGTTAGTTCTCAGTAGAGTTGCTTGTGCCATGTATAGGTAATATGCAAGCGTTTCCTAGGACCTAGACTTGAGCTCGTGGAAATTCCCGCCGAGCGTAGAGTGACGATCAGTAGATGCGGCTAGCACAATATATACCATCTTGACTACTCCCAGTCCTTGGTAGACCTGCTCCTCTTAATCTGACTTCGATAGCTTTTCTGTTTCATCCTGCGCTGAGCATCCTCCTTGCGAAGTGAGACAACGTGTTGTCGCTGCTCCTCAGACGTAGACGTCGGGATCAGCTTCGACGCGCACTCGGCCACTAATTTGTGCAGCTAGTATTGGAAAAAGACTTGAAATGAGCCCGTGTGGAATGCAATAAATAACCACGAACCTTGGAGAGCGTATCATCAACGTTTAGTGCTTGTGAACGAGATGCGCTGGAAGTCATTAGGAGAGAATTGGAGGACTTAACATAGTAGGGCTATGAAGAAAGTGATTAGTACGGCCAGTATCGTGATGCAACAGGGGCGTACGCTCCGCATGAGGCTCTCCCGGGCCCACAGAGGAATCCAGGACGCATCAAGTCGACATCGTGCAGTCACCTTAGTCTCTACTCTGTTCACGTTCTGCAATATTGGACATGAGATGGCAAAAAAAAAACTGAACAATTTGTTGAAGGCTGAACTTGTCCGCCGGGGCCTGAACTTCGAGAGAACGTAAGCTCCACCACCTCCCTCGGCACCGTTGCAGCAGCTTTGAACTGGGTCAGCCACTGGCGTGCTTCCCTTGCATGTTGTAGCGTTTCCAAGGTTGTCAGAGAAGGAGGAGGCGGAAGGGTATTCGAGCTATGGAACAACCTCCACGGCAACGTAGGCCGCATACGAATTTGAACCAACCTGAAGGATGGTGGCGAGGAGCAAAGAGACATCTGGGGCCCTGCTGCAAGAACAATCGACTTGACTGTGTCGCACAGCGACCATAATATGTCTTCGAGAGGAGTCCAAAGTCAATATCTGACACTACTGCTGGTTACTACGTATTTGTCAGAGTATGGTATGGAATCCAAAACTCCTTAGCATTGCTAAGATCTGCTACAGACTAAACATAGTGATATCTCCAGTAGATGATCCAAGTGCTATGAGACCACGCTCCTCATCATAGTCCAGGCAAGACCACGAAGAGCCTTCTTCATTTTCAACTGATACCTTAATCTGTGCTTCACTGCTTAGAGGACCAGGGAAAGCAGCAACAACGAGCGTCTGGTTAGAAGTCGGGACTGGAACTGTTTGTAAATGAACATGCTCTGAAATGAGCCCAGCAATAGAGCGGTCAGCGGGAAGCACCCATACGGCTGACCCGTGACGACCGAGGACCATGTCACTGCAGCGAAGTGGACCACGATTTGGGCATGTAAGGTTGGCGATGAGGGCCAATCTTGGTGAGGGGAGAGAAACTGTCGATGATGTTTCTCCAGGTAACCCGGTCGAGCTTTCGGTGGGAGGACTGCTGCTGACCGTGTAAAACTGCAATTGGTCTTTCAATGACCATGGATCATCCTCTTTCGTGCGGACGAGTAGAGACAAAAACGGAGGGTCCTTCTCCGTACATCGCGCTAAAGGGCCTTCAGACAACGAGACCCCATCAACCCATCCAAAGGAAGTGCAGGAGTGTGGCAGGGTCACGGGTATTTCGTCATCTGGCGGAACCAAGGGAGGTCCGACGAACATGCAAACAGACCGGGACCGCACCACGAAAACGTTCCCTGCTGCGAATGCTACGTGCAGTGGCTTGTCCTGTTTGGGGACGTCAAGTTTGAGTGACGGATGAACCTGATATCATCACCTGCCAGGTATCAGGGCTACGCAGAAGGTATTGATTACCAGTCTTCCAATTCATAATCAGTGTTTCGGAGTCGTGGTCCGAAAGTGCAATGATATCTCCCCGCAGAGTAACTGGTTTGTACCGAGTCTGTAAGGTAGTAAGTTGGCGAAAAGATACTTTGGATGGAGAGTCCTTCCAAAGCGAGGGACAGTACTTCAACGACAGAGTGGCTGGAAACTCGTCAGCTGCAAGGACACGATGAAAGTATGTATCGATAATGACCTAGAGTGTTTGACGGACATTGCAACCACTGCAACCGAGCTTTGGTCTGAATTGATGGCCATTCCGTTGAAGATGGCTCTTCCTGGACTCCAGTGACCGACACGTTGCATAGTGTCGCAATCCCAGAGATATAGATCGGACCATATTCCCGTAGATATTGTGATGATCCAGCTTTTGCCACCAGTTCTCAGAAACTTTATTTCCTCGACGATCCCGGTGTTACTGGGCACAGTTCGGAGGAGACGTAACCGAGTGTTCGGAGCTCTCCAATTTAGGCCTAGATGGTGTGCCCGGACTGTAAGTCGTTCCAGTTCTCTGGAACTCAAGGAACACAGGGGACGGTAGGGGAACGGTATATTTTCCTGTAGGATGTGGGTCTTGCATGCGTTCAGCCAGACGGCATGTTGCGTCGATATATACCATAGCCGTCGGCAAACCTCGAATCATAAGACGGAACTCAGCCCAGTGCTTGTACTAATCAGAGGGGGGCAACCTCACCCGTCTAAGGGCTTGAATATCTGGAATTGAAAGTATGGCAAAGATGCAGATGAGAGCATAGTCGTCCAGTTCGTTTAGTGCTGGTGACATGTTCCTTGTAACTTCTCCCAGTTGACTTCCATCTCAACACTCATGAACACCCGTGGAAACAGCGTCTAATATTGGCTGCTATTGCGCTACGACCATTTAAATGGCTCCACCCAAGGAACTTAGCAGACATCAGCTCTCTTCTCGCTTACAGTACCAGTCCCGAACACCTGCTTTTCTCCAAAGGTTACAGAACAGAGTCCAGGGTGGTCAAGCCGAAGACGAGGACGAGCCACAGTACTACGACGATGGCTCAGGCCGACCACCGATTCCCATTCGGCCGGACATCCCGGAGCGCCCCAGCAGTGAGCGAGGAAGTGCTAGTGAGGACGACGATGACGAAGGACCTCAAGTTGTTGTGCTGAAGGAAGGAAAACATCTCACTGCGAAGGAGGCGGAGAACGAGAGAAGAAAGGGTTCGTGTTGTTATCCTATACCTGTTCCTGCCCTGCTTGCATCTCAAAATCGATCTTTGCAGCGAAGGGCCTTCCGTTATTGCCAACAAGCGAAGAACCGTCGAAACCAGAAGATAAAGCGCACTCGATAGGAGATAAACCGCCCGCAAAAACAAAACCCACAACTAGCTTGTCGTTCGCGTCCTCCAAAGAGAAATCCAGTTCAACCGCAAGTAAGGCCAAGCGGAAGATCATAACAGATGATAATGAAAGTGACGGTGGAGGTGGCCAACCGAAGAAAATACCGAGAAAGAAATCGAAGCGCGAGGGAAAGAGTCTCCTCTCATTCGCAGAGGATATCTGAATTGCAAAAGCTAATACACATGGATTTCTCTTTGTTCAACCTCGACGATGTTGCCAAGCCATAATATCGTGATGACCACCTTGTGCACGACCCAGTTTACATACTCTATACCCATGTACCCATTGGCAGGTGCAGGTGCGAGCGTGTTAATCGTTTTTGATACCGATATAAATGCCTGAGACATTTGTGTATTAATTTTCTCATGAGCGTCCATACCTCGTCTTTGGTTGACTCTCCTGTGGGCCAACTGCGTGGTGTTCCCATAGTAGCTTCACTAGTTATGCTGGTAAATAGGGGCCACGGCAGAACTCAATACCTGCACGTGATGCTGCGAAGGTCGTGTCGACTCTATCGTGAACCAACTGGAACCCTAGACTATTCATTCTTGGTTTACCCAGGCAGCATCCAGTCATTGACCCGCAGTCGCCAAATGCGAAGGAGTTGCAGGTTACTCGCAGAAATTCCTATCCAAGGACACTCTGTGGACCTCCGGAGGGCAAGTACGACCTTATACCCGCCAATACCGTACGTCTTTCCAAGAGCCGCAGTGAAGCGAAGACTCATTTACTCGACGATAAGCCTTTACCGCAGATTACTGCGGGCACATAGGAATCTTCCCCGAGAGATGCGCTCTCTTGGGGACGAGTATGTCAAGGCAGGCGAGGGGTCTCTATGCCACTGTTTACCCTCATCACGCTCATAGGCACAGAATTTCGACGCCACAGGACAGTTACTAACCCTGTACACGTAATGGGCTTCCTCACACAGTGGAGGAAGTATTTGGGCGAGCTACCACGGGACCCGAGCGCGCATAATTTTAAAAAGCTCGATCCCACGATCTTTGAGAAAGTACGTATCTCCTGTCTTATTTTTGGCGAGTCCGGAATTGTCGAACCTTGCCTACGCGAACGGTTTAGATGTCTGCGGAGCAATTGACTCAGTTGTACGAACTAATGCACGCGACAAGAGACGTATGGAAATCAGTATCAAGTGGGGACAGGACTGAGGATTCTAGATCGTAGCTCAGGGTGGTATATCGGCCATATTGTACACATGGTATGCCACCATCCAATTGCCAAGTGTGATTAGGCAGCCCGAATGAAATGCACTTCTCATGGCGGTCTCGTGTTCATTGGATGACAGCTTCATCGACCACGTGCCAGGAGCTATGCTTATCGTGACTTATTGTTGGTCTGAGAGAGATAAAAGGCGGTCCCGTCACCATATCCGTATAGTTCACACCTTCCGTCTACAACAATGTCTCAAACTGCGGTTAGTGGTATAAGAACTGGCAAAAATTCGGTTGACGATGCAGCGCGTTTAGTCTGTTCCGTCCAGCAGCAAGCCATACTCCGATACTTCCCCTATTACTGTGGCACTGTTTGAGGCCAAGGCGAGGAAAGGTCAGTTAGTGACGAGTGTGGCCATGTTGATACTGGACATTTCGCTCAAGGTTTGACGTTTGACGACGTGGCCAAGGCAATTGGCAGAGACGAAGTCTGGGTTGCGGCGGCGTTCTACGGTCAGGTATCTGGCAGCTGCAACTACGTGGTAGCAGAAGCTAACCGACCTATGCGCAGGCAAAACTCGCTCCGGAGGAGATAGAAGCACTTGCCAAAGTCCTTGATATCCCTGCTATAAATATTCAAAGTTATCTTGGTGCCCACTGGTGGCCTAACCGTGGTTTAGGGCCGATGCCACCGACAGATCCTGTGCTTTATCGCTTATACGAGGTATGTTACCAATGATAGAAAAACCTGTCCTTCTGAATATTTAAATGCAGGGCGTTCTGGTGTACGGACATGCAATCAAGGTGAGTATATGCACATTCAATAGTTCACAGAGTCATCTAAGACCGCTTCAGGCTATCATTCACGAGAAGGTGATTCTTCATGCAGTACAACGGAACTGAAACTAAAAAATCAGTAGTTCGGTGATGGCATCATGTCCATGATCGACTGTAAGGTTCACGTAGACAAGAAGCCCGATCCAAAGGGCGACCGTGTAGTTCTTACATTTGAGTGAGTAGTGTTCAGTATTACTGCTTCGGTTGTTCTGACAGTTGTGCCAGTGGGAAGTTCCTACCATATTCGAAGTGGTGATGAGCGGAAGACAGCATCGAATCGGTATCTTTCGCGAGGTACATACTCGAAGCCATCGTAAAAACATTGGTATACATTGAGTACACCTACCAATCAGCTGGCCACCGCATGGGAAATGAACACTACTCAGGAGTATCACCAATGGATGCCTGGAAAGTACGAGGTGACGGTCGGGGCCAAATGAGAGGTCTGCTTATGCTTACAGTATGCAAAAGTTGCGAAGCAAGAATACGCAGAGGGAAGGCTGACACAGACTCCTTGGTATGTTTGCATATAGCTACCGCACACCAGGAGAGAAGTCTCGGGATACGGGAACATTAGCCCTCGGCAGAATGAGAATACGTGGGGACTTACCGTCGGATGCATACTTTGTAGCTCTGCGGTACGGGCCCGTTTGTGTGCCATTGGGGCGGTGCTGGAACAGGGTAGTAGGCTTCGAAGCGAGACATTGACTCAACAACCTCTCCCTAGTGTCGTATGCGGGTGATAAGTAGGAAAGTCAGGAAACGTGTATATATGCTAGTATAAACTTTCACCCAAGACCGTTTATAAAGAAGAACCAAGTATCGAAACTATCTGCGCTAAGGAACTTGATTCCTAAGCGCCTTGCTGTAGAATCATTGTGAAAGCCAACCGAAAGACTGGCCGAGCGTACCAGCTGGATGTTAACTTCGCTGAGCCCCTTGCGTAGACCTCGATGAACACCGTGCCAATACGGTTGAGGGCCCTGAGTCAGTAGTCGACGCGGGAAATGCAGAAGGATGGGATGGGATAAATTCAGCTGACTACGCTACAAAAGGAGTTGGAAGGAATATACATCACTTAAACGATGCGCTCAAGTCATCTGCTTGGTGCTGAGTATCACCACTCACCTCCTGAATCATTGGTGCCCGTATGTCCTCGCTCGACGGAATGGATGGTGTCCTGCTTCACCGTGAACAATATGTACATACATCAAGCCGAAGCATGCTCGCGCAATGCCAGAATACCATGTCACCCTAGGTAGACATTCGGTACGGAAGTATGGTCTCGTTGAACCTAAAGTAAAGGTGAAGCTCAGGGGTTGTCGCGGACCTATGAGTGTGATACCATGACAGTCTACGAAATAGTGACCTCACCAGGTTCCCAGTTCTTAGGGTCGAGGATGGCAGGATCTGTCCTGCAGAACTATGGGGACCAAAAGGGGACGTAGCAGTAATTATGTGGCGTCCGAGATCTCAACTTTGGAAAAAAACCTCAATGGTCTCGTTGCAAAGTATCGTATCCGAGTTGGAATGTTTAATCCTACCTCGAAGCTAACCACCCCTGAAAGGTTCTGAACACATTTGCCTGAAGATGGGAGCATGAGCCATCCGCATCTTCAGGTGGACTCAATACCAAACCTAGTCTTGGCGACCATACAAAGAGCTTCGCACGTCAAAACGATGTTCCATCTCGTACGGGTCGTACACCCGCCAATAACCGGTGAGTATATCTGGAAAGCAGCACCGGAAATTACCATCTTCCCAGCACTCGATAGAACTTCCTTGAAATAAGATCAGGTATGTTTCCCGGATTTCCAAGCTGGGGTAAGTGGGGAAGAACCGTCTATATGCGGGGGATGGGCATCCTGCCGGGGTGGCGTGTGGGGAGAGGGCCAGTGCATACCAAAGAAACCGAGAGGTCAACGCCATCATTATCTTCACCGAACCTGAAAACGGTACAAGTTATTGAACCACGGGTTGGCCTTTAGAATGCCTGGATGGGCCTGCGCGAGAACTTGGGACAGAGCCCAACTTTGGGAAGCTCAAGTGACCAGCCAATCCAAGGAAGGCAGTTAAGGTTACCAACTATAGGCGGGAAATGTATCTATCGTCCTCAGGGATGCCTAAATCGTAAGTGAGACCGAGGTATGGACACGAACAAAAGGACAATGACCTTCTGTCAACTTGAGGATTGCTATTTGCCATGAACTCGGCTAAGTCGGCCTTCGGTTGAGTCCACATCATCTCGAATGACAAGTAGCCCCTTTGATGGTGTCAATCAGGTCCGAAGACAATGCGTCGAGATCGCTGAAGCTCGCTTGATTGGGCTGCCCAGGTCAACTGCGAATACCTTCGAAGTATGTGAAATTTCACAAGCACTTACAATATTATATCTGCTGAATTATTTCATCAGTCCTTTCTTAGAAATGGTCGCCCCATGAGATAAGGTGTTCTACAGTGGCCATCAAGATAATCTCTCGTTTTGGTTCCAGGAAGCGGGATAGTAGTTGGTTTGATCCCATTAGGTTACGATCTGCAAGAAAAGTAGCAAGGCTGGGTGAAACGGCCAGTATCCCTCATCTTGTGAGACAGTGCGAGTTAATCTCAACCGAAAGTTAAATGGGTCGGATCTTCGTTGGTCTCGGCAACCAACTAGCACACGATAGATAAGTGCATATCCAATAGCAAGAGGGCTTGGTAACATGAAAGCCGATACTAACGGCACTGTCTCGGTTATCACTGTCAATTAATGTTGGTTTGCCTCATGGTTGAAGATATGACAGGAAGAAGCCAATGTTTTACCGTGTCGAATCGACTGATCAACCTGGGACCGCAAGATGTGAACGAAGAAGTATGGCAGGTGTTGTTGCGCTGGGGCCCTGCTTCAAAAGGCGTGGACACAAATGCAGGGTCATGATGGTAGGCTTCCGTAATTGAATTACTGTAAAGAAAATCCAGAGTAGTAATGCTTGAGTTGTAAGATCCAGGTGCAAAAATGAGAGTAAAATTCATTTGATACGAGACACTACTGGGCTTCGTCTTCTCCATCCACCTCTTCAAAGTCATCATCGACAGCTGCCTCCTGATACTGCAGGACGGAAGTCCATGAAAGCAAACCGTAATTCGAGGAATCAACTACTCACCTGCTGGTATTCAGCACTGTATTGCATAGAAAAATGTTGATCAGTGAAAATCGAGAATCTGGAGGTGCGGCTTACACCAAATCTCGGGTGTTATTCTCTGCCTCGGAAAATTCCATTATATCCATTCCCTCTCCAGTGTACCAGTGAAGGAAAGCCCGACGCTTAAACATAACAGAGAACTGCAGGCGGAAACCCGTGAACCATAGGGTGACAAGCTCGCGCCGCATATACGTACCTGGTTAGACTGCGCATAAAAAGCTCTTGCATAGAAGTTGAGTTTGCAAGTGCCACAGCCGCCTTGAAAGAATAAGGTTTTGTATCGACGACACGGATAACTTACCTGAGCTTGCCCTACGGGAGGCATAGAGCAGAGAGACATCGAAACGTTGTCCGGAATCCACCTGTGAGGTGATAAGTACTGAGAAAACCACGCATGAGAAATACGCTCACTCTACAAAGAGGTTGGAATTTTTGCGCTGCAGCTGTGCCACCGAAGTCTATGGAGTAAAGTGGTCAGTTGGGCTCGAAGGCGACCGTGCATCGCTTACTTCTGCCTACATAGGTATATCAATACTTCATTCGCAAAACCTCGGGTCTACATACCTCGATAGAAGAAATCTTGCCCCGGAAAATACAGGCGGCAGTCAAGTAGCGGCTACACATTGCTTGAACCAAAGGCCGATAGCGAGAATAAAAACGCACCCTAACCGCGGGTCACATGCAACAAGGAGACTCCGTCGATCAAATAGTCTGCGAAGGTTGGGAATTGTATATGAACCAACTCAGCTTGGAACTCACAAGTTTGTCAGTTCAGGAACCGACATTTTTTGGAAGGCGCTAGCTTTGGGGTCATAAAAGGGAGCATAGCTCGGCATGAGGAAATGAAGCTGCAAGAATGGGCAAGATATTTCAAAAAAATCCTTGTAACACTCACCCGAGGGAATGGAATAAGATTCATGCCCAGTTTACGCAGGTCACTAATGAGATGTTAGACAATCCTTTCAAGACCGTCCATTTAACTTACCCATTCAGTTGGCCTGGGAAGCGAAGACTTGTGCTCACTCCACACATTACCCTCGAAATGATCTGTGAAACCATCAATACACAAGGACAGTTAGGACTAACTTCCTCTTGCCTGGTTGAGGTCACCGAAATCAGGTGTCTTGATCTTCAGCGTTCGCACTGCAATCTCATACCTAATGGCTATGTTAGATACAACGATGGGCTACAGTAATGACACGTACAAAGCCTCATTGTCGATGCAGATCGTGAGATCACAGTTATCCACAAGTTGATGGATCGACAGAAGCGCATTATAAGGCTAAAATAGGCATTGGATTGACACCGGAACCTTGGAATGTTGGTACTAACCTCTACCACAGTTTCCGACACCTGTTGCTCCATTAGCGATGCTACAATAGAAAGAACTCGAAACCATACATTCGGTGACGGTAGGATTGAAAAGGTTTGAAGCATACGATCAGGATATTCCTGCTGGGGTTTAGAAGGGGACTTGATATCATAAATGACTTGCCTCGCGCAGTTTGGACAACAGGAGAGATCCGAGCCCAGCTCCGGTTCCACCACCAAGAGAGTGGATGATCTGGAAACCCTGCAAAGCTTCGCAGGTTTCAGATTGCCTTCTAACGATGTCGAGGACAGAATCGATAAGCTCAGCCCCTGACACGCCAGTCAGCGGGACTTCAAAACGAGACGCGATTGAGGACCTTCTGTATAGTCTGCCTCCAACATAAAATAAGCACAAAACAGGATAAGGAGTAATGGTGCAGCTTACATCCTTTCGCCCAATTATTTCCTGCGCCGGAATCCCCGGTAAAGTAAGTAGTCTGGTCGGAACAGCCTGCCCAGAGGACCGGCACGAATCTATTTACAATTAATCCATGATGATCGGGGGCCAATTTATTGGACACCCACATGGTCGCATACACCCGATTCTAAGTCGATCTGGACGCTCCGAGGTACATACTTGGTTGGGCCATGTGAGTCGACCTGCGTGAAGTATACACCAGCCTACAGAGAGATGTTTGAAACCCATTAACCTCCAAGGGCATCAATGAAATGCTCACCCGTGCTGTCTGAAGCGGATCATTTCCAACGTATGCCTACACACCAATGGACGAAGAACGCGCCACAACTTTAGTGTCAAAACGAAGGGCAGTACAAAGGAAACGAGCTACCCCGGACTCATCAAGACCGTGCTCTGCGAGAAGCATCTTCCAGAAACTCTCTCCAACCTGGTTTCCGGCCTATTGCCCAATACTTGTTAGACTATTCATCCAAACGTCTGCAGCCGAATCGGTTACCTGACCGGCCTGCAGCAGAAGATTGTACAATATTAGACACCATGAACAAGATCGACGCGATCAGTTTACCTGGACATTGATTATTTCTCGAGACATGATGGTCACACTATGGTAGAAAGAGCAAACACTGGGGTCGTCCTTCAAACTGACCGTCCAGAAGCGAAAGACGGAAAACACATCCAACGGGCTTTAATGTTTCCTGTCGCGGAAATCGCCGCTCCGTTCCTCACGTGACCATGACGTATATACAACCCCTTCGGAAGCATTGCTGTTTAGTCGCTATGCGGTTCCGAGCTACAGTGGAAAACGTCGCGATCTTCTATCGTGAGTACACCCACAAACGCTTTCTGACTTTACTCACTGTAACTTCCAGGTATAATACAAGCTGTTGAAAAACTCCAGCGGAAATGTATCATAAAGTTCACTGAAAATGAAATGCATATCATATGCAACGATGATGCAAACGAGGGTGGCATCCAAGTATGGTCGTGAGTTTAAATCGACCTCTGAGTTTGTGTGAACCTGGTCCAAATCCCACTACCAGCGTTGTGAAGGTGGATTCCATATTCACCAACTACCGCATACAATCGAATGCCAATAATCAAATCACCGTCGCCTTATCAACCGAAGCCCTCCTTTCTGCACTTAGATCGTCGTCTGCATCTGCCTCATCGACTTCAGCAGCCTCGTCTATCCTGCCAGCATATGATGCAGACGAATTGGTTATGAAACTCGCAAAGAAGAATGACCAAGCCTTCCTCAGCTTCGAAATGTTCGGTGTATCGAGATCAGGCCGTAAAGTCAGAGTGACTACATGACGTCCGAATCGAGGTAATGCGACCTGCTGAGGTAGAAAAACTTCGCGAACCTCTTTGTCCCGAACCGGATGTGAGCCACTGACGCCTTGTGGGGGCAGAAAGCTCATGACCATACCAGGTACACATCTTGTTGCCACCTCTCCAGAAGCTGAGGACAATTGTCGAGAGACTTCGCCCGCTCTCAGACGTCTTGGCGCTCAGGGCTAATAACAGCGGCAAACTTCAGGTGGCAATTAGCACAGATTCTGTCAAAGTTGAGACGCAGTGGATCGGATGTGCCAACCCTTCCCTGAGTTCGCTAACTGTAAAGCCGTGTGTATTCATGTCCGGTTAATGTGACCTTCCAGGGCAAGCCCAAGTTGAAGAGGACGAAAATCCGGATCCCACCGAAAGGCCAGATCCTGAAACAATGTTCTCTGTGCTGGTTTCTGTCCGGAGTTTTCTCAAATTCCTTAACAGTCACGTTGTCTCGACCACCACCATCGCATGTAAGTACTCTGCTAGAGAGTGTCTCCTCACTGTAACATTTGCAATCAGGCATATGTCAGAACCACTGCGCAATTCTTTATGTCTACATCGGGGAGGTTGCCGATGCTGGCGGTGTCCTCACCTTCTACATTCCCAGTGTCATTGACGATTAATCGTCTCCATTGACATCTTTTAAAATCAGCGAGCACCGGGTACCATGTACTTCCAAGGCTATGGCTGCTCGCCTTTACCGCCCTTCGGTTAGAAGGCGTTATGTAATTCCTTTCGTAGCGAAGTCCATGACTGGCGCAGGGAGGTAAAATCACATCTTATTGGGCTAGATGCGAACGAGGGTGACCGCAACACGACATCATATAATCTTAACATGACTGGGAAATGGTGTCTTGTGGATAGCATGATGAATGCACGCGCTGAAACAAGATCGAACAGCACGATAAGAGCATGGGTCCCGTCAAACCATGAACACAACAAGCCTCATCATAAGTAGATAATCACTCCATTAATAGAATACAAGACAGCACGTAGAAGTCTACCGGAAGTTCAGTTCCATGCCTCAGAGCACACCTTGTCCGGTCGCCTGCTATTCCTTCCACGACAATCTATCTTGCCGCAATCTTGACAAGCATTAAGACAGAACGAGCGACCCCCTTTGCCTTTGCAATCCTGGGAGCCGCACTTGCAACAGTGCCGGGTTCGTTTCTGCGAGGGCTCCAGGATAGCGACTTCGCCATTACCATCGCCATAGCTAAATGGCCTTTTCAAACTATTCTGCTCTCCTCCAGCATGACTAGAGGGTGTGGGTGGAGGATGAGAGGCGCCAGGAATTTGGGTGAGGCTGCGGGAGGTAAGGATGATAGTTAGGATATGGATATGCGACGTAAGGTCCAGGCTGTGCATAAGTAAACGGCTGGGCGGTGGTTGGTTGACTTGGCATTTCTGGAGTGACACTGGCTAGATTAGAAGAATGTCGGGTGTGGGCCATTGGTTTGGCTCGGGCCAGCTTCCGTCACGCCATTGTTTCCCTTCCAAACACTACCGTATTCATTTGCGGGGTTCTGAACATGTCGTTAGTATCTCAGACACGGTATTGGATGTTTAGACACGTACTTGAGAAATTGACATGTCACCGCCACCAGGTTGGACGACAACTCCTTGTGCGTCCTCACCCGTGGTGTCCTCCTCCTCCTCCTCTTCGTGTTTTTCCTTATCCTCTTTCAGCGGATTTTGAATGGCATGAATCACCTGAATGACGCCGTCCTTGGACATGCCGACCTTCAGACTACCTTTAACCATATTCCACAGCGACTTCGATACGCCCATGGCATGCCAATTCCAGACGTGCGCCCCACTTCCTAAATCGGTCCCGCCTTGAAGAAGTCGAGCAGGAAACTCCTCTTTCAATCGGGCTGGAAGAGCTTGCATGATGGAAGCATCCGTACTTGCAAACCTTCTCCCCTCCGGTGGCGCAGTCGTGAGGCATGTCGGACTCCGGCAGACATACTCGCAGCCGATAACGAAGAACGGCTTCTCAAGATCATACACTTTGATCGGTCCTGATTTGATCCGGCCTCGGTTGTTGAGCGGCGCCCCGCAACTACTACATGCGATCCCATTGAATACCAAAGGGAGAGGATCCCAATATAAGAACCTATGTTCGGACAGGGTACGAGCGTTCGGGCCGGAGGCGATCAAGGATAGATAAGCTGGCGACGATGGAAGCCAGAAAGTTTTTAGAACAGAATAAAGCGAAGGTATGGCGTGAGCTTCTTTGTTCTGCGCGGCGGTGGGCGCCAAAGAACTAAGGTGGGACTTGAACGCGTCCTCCACAGTTGGTCCTACATTAGGTAAGGGATTTGGGGCAGCCAAGGCTGTCAATAATTCTTGCATGAATTTATCGGGTTTTGTTCGCATGAGTTCGGCCCATTCGTCTCGATTAAGTTTTGGGTCGATTGGATATGTTTGAGGCACTGCGCTTGCCGCAGGTAGGGCGGGAGGAGGAGCTGAAACCGAGGTCTGGACACCACCCGGGGGCAACCCCGTTTCCCATTGGGGTATTCCAGGATGCTGGGGATAATACGCCTGTCCCAGCGGCTGTAAGCAATGGTCTGCAGTAAAGTTGCACGGATACTCACGCCTGGAAATGGTACTCCTGGTGGGAGTGGCGCAGCCTCGGTGGCCGTCTTCACCGATGGCTTTCTTGGTCGTGCCGCTCGGCGTGGCCCGACAGAGCCTGCAGGAAGCCCATCCTTCCTCGGACGACCGACCGGTCGTTTTATCTTCTCACCGGTAACGACAGGGATATTTGTGTGTTGCTTCTTTCCGCTGCCCTTGGGCCTACCCGGACGACGTTTCATCGGCTGCTCTGGGGACGAGGTCATCCATAAACATACTAGGGGGTTAAGAGGATGCACACCTTGAGCCACAGCTGCGCCTGCTTCAGCAGGCATATTCGGCAGGGCGCCCTCCATGACTAGATGGTAGTCCTACTGACATGGTTAGCAAAAGCAAGCCGCCTACCGCCGGGTAAAAGATTGGACATCGTAACCCTTGCACAGTCAAAGAAAATATAACTCGCAAAAGGTATGAAAATGAGAAAAAAAAAAAACCATCGAGAAAAACCCTTATCCACGGTGGATGGCCAGTGCCACTCAGAAAATTAAGAAAAATGGTGGGATAACCCAAACCCAAACCTAATACCGTTGAAAAAGAATCACTCACGATAAATCGATGGGCAACGTTGTTTTGGTGCTCTCCCAATGTGATTTTTTCCTTCGAAGCTTATCCCCTTATCCCCTGACGCGTTCGGCTGTTGGGTTACGTGGGAAAAGGTGTCAAATTGTCCTCCCCTACTTTCTAAGTTATTTCGGTCGGAGATCCAAAACATGAGCCACACTGAAAACTAATACACTCTTGCACTCGCTCATCATTCTCATCGCACACGAGAGGTTAGTGTCACTGTGTCTTTCTGTCCTTTTCCTTCTTCGCCCGGAAATGATGATCATAAACCGATTGCAATTAGGAAGTGCCGTCTCAAAGTTTTCTCTTATGGAGATCTCTGATGTCGAGACTCGGTTCTCTGACTTTACTTGCATCTCGGATATCTCGATCAAGCAACTAATCATCCGTCTTTTACAGGTCATCAACACAGCGCTCCCGCTTTTCTTACTACGTCGCTGGAGGTCAGGAAGCGTTTATCTTTCGTAGCAAACCAGTGTACAGTAGTCTAACCCTTGTCGATACCATCGGCTTTGTCAAATCTAAAACTACCCACTGAGTCAGGCCTACTGCGATAGCTGCTTTATCTTCAGGATAATGGCTATGGAATTGATAATCAATCACCATGTTGTCAAGCTTTGCAAAACCGAAAAACTTACATTGCGGGTCAAGGTTTTGGAAAGGAATTTGCTCTGCTAATCCACCACAACCTGGTCCCAAAAACAAAATAAGTTGTTAACCCAAACAAAAAATTGAATAACCACATACCCTCCTTCGTCGTGCCCATGTACCCATACTTGGGGGTCAGTTGACGTTCCAACAACCACGTTCCGAACTTTGAACCAAGCTGTGCATAATTACCATCAGCTCAGCTCACCCTCGAATAAACAGATCCTTACCCCGGTCTTCTGGTTGAGTGTCTCAACTACAAGTACGAACGGACTCGACCCGATCTTTCTGATCGTTTGCTCGTCGACGACGTTAAGAGTCGGTTTGTTGATCAAGCCAACGTCCAACCCCTCCTGGCGACAGCGCAAGACAGCATCCCAAGACCGATACAACATTTCCCCAAACGATACAACATAACCAGCTTTTCCATCCACAATGGTCTCATCTTTACCAGGGACGAACTCGTAGTTACCCTCAAAATATCTCGTTTTTCCGTCCTCCTTGAGGATGTATGGTACCTTCGACCGGGTAGAGAAGACGAATCGAATACCACGTTCGAAGAATACACGTTGCACAATTGCGACCATTTGGAGAGCGTCTGCAGGGAAGTACAGCCATGAGTGTACGTCGGACAGGCCATTATCCGCGAAAAAGTTGTTGACGCCAAAATGACAGGTGTTGTCAGCCATCTGTGAAGATTCAAATTAGGTGTATGTTCGATCGGTTATGGGGTGTGCAAGTACGAACTTCGTCCACTGGTAAGGGGAACACTGTTAGAGAAATAATACTAAGGATATTCAAAGCTCTTACCCCCAGCATGCGAGAAGTGGCAGAGGACATTGCAATTGTTCAAGCGAGCCATCGTAACTTCTGACACGATCATCTCCAGGAATGCGGAGAATGTGGAGAAGACACCAAATTTGTTAGCGTCGAAGCCGAAACCAGCAGCAGCTGAAAAGTTGCTACGTTCCATAATACCACCCGGCACGAAGACCTCCGGGTGCTTCTGATGAATAACCTTGAGGCCCGTGGATCCCTCCAGATCACCTGCGCGAGATCAATTTTGGGAGAAGATCCGGAGAGAGTGCTCACTGTCGATGACCATGACTTTCTTTGCAGCCTCTTCCCTGGAAAGTTTGTCCAGTACAAGATTGACAGCTTCGCCAAATACAACACGGTTAGCCCCTACTTCCTTTGTCGACCCAATATAGAGATAGGGAACAGCCGCAGGTTTGATGTTTAGAAGTATATCCCCAGCGACATTCGGGGGGTATCCCCGGGCTTCGAAGTACTTTATGGCGGACTTCACGGGAATAACATCATGTCCGTGGGTGCTTCCCTCAATATCTGGGACACCTGGTGCCATGACTCGTTTGCAAATAACTATGGAAGACGTCAGGTAAGTTCTACGGGTGGATAACATAACTCACCTGCAACGGGGCCATCTTGCGTGACTGCGGCAGCTAGAGCCCCCCACAAGGCATCAATGTCCTCGCCTTGGGTGACATAAACTTTGAGACCGTGTCCCTCAAGCGTTCTTGCCAGATCATAGCCGTTGAGGTATTTAGAAGGATGCCCAGCAATAGTGACGTCATTATCGTCGATCAATAACTTCACGTTCAAGGTTCTGGGCAACGGCAAGCCTAGCAGCTTCCGCATCGTTTCCTTCTTGCTGGGAACCATCAGAACCCAAGCAGAACACAGTTTTGTCGCGGTTAGCCAATGCAACGCCATTCACTAGGGGCCACATGTGCCCAAGACGACCAGAGGAGAACTTGACTCCGGGTGTCAACCCAAGTTCAGGATGACCAGGGAGCTTCGAGTTTGCCTCACGATAGTGCAGGAGGTGCTCCGGGGGAATGGCACCTTCAAGTGCGGCTAGGAGGTATTGGGTTGCAACGCGATGGCCTGTGATCTCGCACGTTGAGCGGAACTGGTGACATCGCCCGAGATTGATACGTACCCGCCTCGTCAAAAATGATTGGAAGGTATCTTTCCGAGCCCTCGAACAAGCTAAGTAGGAGGCAAACCTCGGGAACGGTATCATAGGCACCACCTGCAAGAAGTCTTCAGTTACATAGGGTAGGCAAAGTGGTGAGTGATCAACCTGTATGACCGCTTACACCGCGGGCAGCACCTGTAGCAGTGAATAGAACAATAGCATCGCGAAGGAGCTGAATGTTATGCTGGAGCACCGCTTTCTGATCTGCAGTCAGTTGAGGCCGGGTTGGATCTAGGACCAATCTACGGTGACTGTCAGATTCTGCGTACGATCACCATCGAAGATGTAGCAGACTTTTTATATCTCTTAAGATCGATGGGGAAGTGGCTGAGGTTTGCAGTGGCCATTTTATCTCGGAGATGAGCAACTTTTGAGTGGAGGAGGTGAACGCTTATCAGAGCAGCCTTTATCGCGTCTCCCCCCGTGTGAATTTGGCTTATTTCCAGGGGTATTCTAACACGTTTGAACCGCTCCAAAAACATAACCGGCAGCCAAGCGAACAGCAATGTGCTAACTGCACAAGGGAAACCGTGCTATTTCCACGACACAGTACTTCGGAAACACAAGCTCCGTATGGGCTGACCCCTGGTATTCGAGAGAATATGTACTTTGAGAATGGTGCATGGTTTCCCAGACCCGTCGTTGAAACACCAACTCATGAGTAATGTGGGGAATGGCTATACGAACACGTCGGAAACATTCAAAACCTGATACGATGCTTGAAATCCGTCCAACATTCGCCAAAATGTTGTGATGAACTTCGTGACAATTACGTGACCGTCACAACCACGGCCACATTTTCATTGCGACATTTTGAAGGCATCGCAATGCTTACGAATTGTAAGGTGGATTTGGTTGACACAAACTGCTGGAACAGTTACACGATGGACCTTCCTCGAAATTCGGCATGTAAAAGTGACCTACTTATGTCCATTCCTGTGCAAGCATGTGGGAACCAATCACCGTTCCAATACTGGTATGCCATATGATACGTGGAAGTTGTGCGATTGGTAGACTCTGCCTCCGGAGATCAGACGGCGCTCGGTAGGTATTCCAGAAAGAGTGCCTTGCAATGAAAGAAATCGGTAGGAGTATTCATACCCCACGGACTGAACCATGCCGGGAGCACGAGTCTGGTGCATCCAGTACGCTACGGCCTTCAAGGTTAAACTACGCTGGTCCAAGTCTGGTGCAGACCTTTTCGCTGGCGTGTTGTGTTTTGTCCTCTTCTTTAGTCGGCGATCGTGGCTAAAGCGCTAACTTACCATGGTGGCGGTCATACCACGATTCCCGGATGCAATGGTTAGTCTTTATCGATCCCAAACTTGGAACGACAAGGGCCAGCGCACACGACGGCTCGTCGTGCACTTGCAAGCTTCAGGCTGTTGCAAATTTCCGAGATGCGCACTGTCATGCTCAGACTGCTAATTCCACTGCTTCTAGTATGATACATAATCTTCGCTTAAGCGGCCTGTTGGGCGACAGCACTGGACCGCATTACTGGCACTCATCTGTTCGGCTAGCCTTTCAGAGCATGGAAACCGGCTCCGACCGAGTCATATAAGCAGGACTACCGATGCCATCCCCTTCACGCTTTAGCCATTCCCGCCAGAGCCAAACTTTGTTGAATTTTACAAGTCTGAGCTGAGTTCTGGTGGTCGGATCCTCTGGCGTCCTTCCCATAAGCCACCATGACTTGGAGAAGGGAACTTCAACAAACCATCCAATACCGAAATGCCTACTTCCTTGCTTTCTCTGCCACTGCTGGATACGTGTGCTTCGGTTGGGATATTGGCCTCATAGGCGGTGTCCTTGCTCTTCCCTCTTTCCAGCAATACTTTGGGTTGGATAAAGAGTCAGCCAGTGCCCGTGCCAGCCTGAGCGGGAATATCGTGTCCATTCTCCAGGCGGGAGGCTTGTGAGTTAAGTTACTTGCGGCTACGTCTTCACCGGTAATTGAGTGTTGTTTTTCTTAGCGTAGGTGCCATCTCATCAAGTTGGTTGGCGAGCCGATATGGCAGAAAGCCTTCGCTGTTGGTATCAGGCCGTAATCTTTCTTATAGGAAGTGCCATTCAATCAATCGTTGGATTGGGAAGTACACCAGCCGCGGGCCTTAAGCTTCTCTACTTCAGTCGGTTCTTGGGTGGTGTTGGAGTTGGCCTGATGTCAGCTCTTGTTCCCACCTATGTATCAGAATGTGCTCCGAGGGTTATTCGGGGGCGATGCACCGGTGGCATAGAAGTTGCTGTGGGGTTGGGAAATATGTTGAGCTGTAAGTGCTGGCCCTGCGATCAAGCGTGTTCTTATCCACGTTATATTACTTAGTCTGGGTCAATTACGGGGTAGCTCTTCACATATCTCCTGGACAGATGCAATGGCGAACCCCAATAATTGTCCAAATGCTGCCGGGCATCATATTTTTCGCATTCATGCTTTTCCAGCCAGAATCACCTCGGTGGTTGATTGAACGCGGGCGGTACACCGAAGCAGCAAATGCCCTTGGCTACATCGTCAGAAAGGATCCACAAGACGATGCCGTCCAGCTGACTTTGAGCGAGATACGCGAAGAGTTCGTAGACCAGCGCAAGCTTCCCATCACTATGCAGTTCAAGAAAATGGGAGAAAATCGTATCATCGCATTGCGTTGCCTCATACCATCTATTGCCACGTTCTTTCAGCAGTGGACTGGCACAAACGCGGTCAATTACTATTCCCCTATCATCTTTGCAAACCTCGGAATTTCAAGCACGACTGCTTCGCTGCTCGCCACAGGTATCTACGGAGTTGTGAAGTTCGTCGTCACATGTCCTTGTCCTTGGCTTCGTTATCGAGAGCTGGGGTCGGAAGAGGACTCTCATATACGGTGGTCTCGCTCAAGCCATTACAATGATTTGGATTGGAGGCTACAGCGCTGTGCACCCCGAACCTACTGTTGTCCCTTCGACTTATGTCTCGATTGTTGCCGTCTACCTCTACGGCGTCGCTTTCGGTCTAGGTTGGGGCTTCACCCCGCTCGTCCTTGGATCTGAAGTAGCTCCCGGACACCTTCGTTCAGCAGTAATGTCTATTGCTGTTGGCGTAACCTGGCTCTTCACATATGTCATCGCGCAAATCACACCGATAATGCTTGCACATATCACATATGGCACATATCTCGTATTTGGAGTGGCTTCTGTTATTATGGCAATCTGGGTCTATGTTTGCATACCAGAGACAACGGGATATCCTTTGGAAGATGTCCGATACCTGTTTGAGAAAGATATTATCATACGGTCATTGCAGGATGCACCTGGTGGACGTATATTCCTCGGCAAGCGCTGCGCCATCTCTGTGGGGGAGTTGAAGAGAAATGCTGCGGATGCTGACGCGGAACCTGCGCCTAGTGATTTGAGCGACGATGTGGCGAAGGAAGCGGTGCCAATGGGTCACCAGGTAGTCGACGATGCACTCGTCATTTGAAGAGAGCGTCCTCCAATACATGGTTCATAGACTTAATATAGCATACAGATGATATTGGAAATGCACATGCAATATAAGGTACTTAGAATAGTCTTCTTTGCAAGGGAATTGCGAGGTGATACTGCTGCCTCCGCGGCGGAAAGGGACAAGCGCGTCCAGCACGCTTATGACGTTGGCGAGCTCTTCTCAGCACCGTCGAACTCGAGCCCCCTTAACCAATCCGCGGTCGCCGTCTTGTGAACTGCCTTACACCTCGGTTTGTTATTGAGGTGCCTTTTCAGAGCATCCGGGCGAGTGAATCCGTACTCGCAACCCGAACAGAAGAACTGTGGTGGGCGGTGGCGGAGAGATTGCTGGTGCCTCATGAGATCGCCTGCCGAAGAACATACTTGCTTGCAACCGTCAAGCAAACATGGAAAAATTTGTTTCGTGCGAGGCAGGTCCTGCATCGGTTGAACCATCAGCTCATCAGCCTCCGGAGACGTATGTTCTTGACCACTGAGCAGTGCACGAGATGGCACATCAGTTGCAGGGCTATGCATGCTCTGAGCGGCCACGACCCCGGGGACATCCGTAACAGGTTGGCTAGTCGGAGTGGTCCTTCTGGGCGCAGTATCCTCGATCATTTCTGCCTTCTTTAACGTAGGTTTGGGACCTGACAATTTCCCCTCAGTCGTTGCCCCCTGATGCAGTGAATTCTCCGTCACGAGGTCCCTAGCACACGGCAAGGTCGAAGTCGACATTGGAGAAGACGGGGCGCTAGGGGGGACGGAACAAGAGAAGTGCGTTTTTGAAAGGACCCAATTTGAGGCATTTTCCAACACGCGGGGGCGAGCCTCTGAAACCCAAGGGATGTTCCATTCAGGATGGTCCACACCCTTCGTAACCGCTTCCGTGCACGTAATGCGGAACACGTCGTGCGGTTCGAAATCAAGTACAGGGCTGCAGTCAGGGGGCAACTGGCGCGGACCGGAAAGTGCAATGTTGGTATTCGATGTATCAAAGGTGTCGTCACTCGCACGTTCGAAGTCCATCGCATCGGCCACATCCGAAGAGTGATCGTCTAGCCCATGGAGATGTTCTCCGTCAGATGGATAAACCGCGGTTGCATTCTCGCACTCGCTGGAAGTTGGGAATGGCGACATCGAGCAGATTTCGGCTAGTGTAACTGAAACCGCACCCCGTCTATCTTCGTAGGAGGACCGACGTGGGCGCCAACCAGGGTATTCCCAACCAAGACTCGGATAATCTGGCGGGCTTCCACAGTGCGCGGCTCGTTGGCACCAACGTTCACGACCAATAGGAGGGCATTTACACCGATCAGTGGGATTACTCCCATTAAACATTCCGGGCCCAAACTGGAAGTGTGTGTCATGAGCATTGGCTACCGTGTCATAGAGCTGTTGGACGAAAGGTGAAAAAGAGCCCGAATAGACCGAAGAGTTGACATACATTTCCAGGGCGTCGCACGAGGACGGGTCTACGGGCCATAGCAGCATCGAAGTAATTGTCGAGAGGACGGTCATAGGTAATGCTTCCATGTAGTGCCATCACAGGGTGAATGTATTCCAGAGGCGGCGGAGGGATAGCATGCCTCATAGAAGCAGGGAGGTCCATGTTGTGAAAGGAGACAGGTGATGTCGAGCCTCTGGACGTCTCCTATCTATTATGTGTTCACAACAATGAAACACCGACAAAGGAGTGTCCACTGTCAAAAAAGTGTAGTACATCGCTTTGAACAAAGGTGGATATTGACTCTATGCGTGAGTGGCAACGAACCACCGAGCCGTATTGGGGAGAGAATACCGAGGAACAATTTTCAGTGGAAACCAGTAGTTGTCTGAGGGGGTAGAACTGCACACACATAGGGGGCAACCCCAAGAGGTTCCCCGAGAGACTCAACATCTCTGACATACTGACACAACTCGAGAAACGCTCACCAGTGGTTGTCCAAATAAATTCGCTGTCTGTACTACCAAATTTTGCCCCGGACAACCTCACACCCCACTGGCAATGGTAGATCAGATTCAGAGGCCAAATCAAACCCAACCCCAACAAGTCACTGACCATACTACTGGTTGTTCTGGGTATATCTGGCGGTAATCGAGCGGTGTGTGGGATAGCCGCCACCCACGAGGAAGTAATCACTTTTCCAAGTCGTCCAGTTCACCGCGAAGCCGTCGCACGACGTGTCACGTAACGATCATGATCGCCTCATGGACCTGTTGGCAGCTGCAAAGGGAAGCCGCTAAAGTACCATACGGTCACCACTACTAATCAATAACAAGTAGTTTTGACAGATCCGCGATGTCGTTCAGGCGCTCAGTAGTCAGCGCGTTCCATGGATACCCATTTAATTGCAGGGTCCATAAGTGATGGGAGTGTCATATTGTTGTGTGTTCCAGGCTTATTATTAAGGGAAGCTTTACGACGGCGTCGCGCAATTGGCCGAAGACCGCAATCGAGATAATATACCACTTATGATCGTGAAAGGTAACTTTCTCTTGCTATTGACATTGCCGTGCCTTCCTTCACACCAGCGGCCATCGCATGCCAGTATTGATCTCACATTCAGCAGGCCACCAACCTTTGCAATATAATTTCCACTGGATACGTTACCAATTCGACTGATCCAAATGCAGCCGCATTGCGACTTCAGCAGCCTAGATCCTCCGGCTATTAGCGGTATCATCAGGGACAACGGTTTTCCGTGGGGAAACCAACATATCTTTCATGACCTGACCGTGAGTACGCGACTACTTGATCAGATCACTCGTTCCTTGTTGCAGTACGTTAACGCAAAAGGGAAAAAAAAAATCTCAAGGTTTGGGAAGCTGGTGGTTGATTTTGCACGTGCCATGGAGTGTGCGGCCTAATTCTTGATGCATGATGGGCCAAAGGACGCTAGGATAGCACGTTTCCCCGGAAGCTAAATGCGCTTTGATGCGGAGTGCCAGGCACACTGCGGTTGGGCCCGCGTCTCTTATTGTGTGTGATGGACAATTCAACCCTAGGACTATTAGACAGGCGTTCGTGATTGATCAAAGGATCCTCCAGAAGATACAACGCGGTGATGCGACGAGAACGGCTGTCCGGATACAGTACCCATGGACACTACAATCGTGTACGGCAAGATTCACATGCCTAGTACTCAATAAAAAGTGCTGTGCTGCAAGTGTCTCGAGTCACTCGATTACATGTTAGAGAACACTGATAGGCTCCTAGGCTACGTAAACGGTGGCTTACCACGCAGCCTGTAACCACGAAGTAAGTCTTCACGCGGTTAGGCCCGGCCATTGCCCCCTTGGGAAATTGTACTTGCGTGAAACATGGGATTCTCAGCTGTATCTGTTGATAGTGTAAGTTGGCGTTGCAGATTGCCAAATGGCAGGGTCGTCTGGAACTTCGTTTTTGTCAATGCTTACTCATGGTCTGTCATCCATGGTCAGCGACTGGTTAACCACCGCGTCCGACCCTCACAAAAGAGAGTTCGGAATATATGAAACGATATTCTAAGTGTGTGCCATTGGAGAGCCCCAATCTCGGCAAGGATGCCACGTAAGCTGGAAACGCGAATGCCCCTTCATTTCCAGGCTGATCAGTGGTAAAAGTGGAGAGATATGGCATGATGATCGCCCGGCTGATTTTTCAACATCGTCCCTTACAAGATGAAAGATCTCAAGTATTTCAGGAGACGTGGTCTTACTGCAAAGGAATTTATACCACCATGGGAAGAACCATCAAGATTGGGCCGGTTTTTAAAATGAATACCGCAGTGGTAATAGATCCGACATTTGGTACGTCACCGAGGGCCGTAGCACATGGTGCACCCCGCGCGTGTTGCACAGGATCGAGTGTCGCTTCGCCTGTGCAAGGGGTGAAAGAGATCAGCATCGAGCGGGGGCAAGTTGCTAGCGGCTAGCATACGATTGGCTGGCTCGACTAATCTGACGCCATCAATTGGAATCGCGTCCGAGATCGAGGAAAAGCGATGCCCGGGTGAAGACGACTAGGTGCTATTCACGTCGGAGCTGTAGACACGCACTTCACTATCGTTCTCACTGCTGCAAGCAAGGCACGATGTATGTACTCGATAGCATGGCATGGCGAGTCGGCAGAGATGCCTTCGCGGCGACTGAAACGGTTTGGGTGTTTTCCAATCCGGACAACCGGCACGGCAGGATTCAATGGCCGGATTTGAATGAAACGAGCATCATCCATTTACGCGGCAACTCAAAGAGACCGACGACCGGCTGAAAAAGAGGGCACGAATGTCTCGAACATGTACATTAGAATCAGACCATGGGCACCCATGGGGGTCTCTGACTTGTGAGCTAGTCCGTGGCGGAGGTTGAAAACCAAGGCACGCTTAAGCCTGGGTGATGGGTCATGATGAATATCTATTTCCACACAAAACATCTGACACAGCGTCTGTTCATTCTTCCCCTCTCATCCATCCCTTCCCTCCCCCTCATCGTCCTCCTCGACGACTCTCCGCATCGATAAGCGTCTTTATTATAGCTTGCGTTCCCTTCTGTCCAGGTCATTATCAATCATATATCTACTCCCCATCGTTCGCTCAACGCCCACCAGCCCTAACGATGGCGCTGCTCCAGCAAGACCCCATCCAATACCCCACCGAGTTCGATTACCAGTCTACGAGTCCTTCCACGAAGCCCACAATATCAGCACGACGTCTGGCTTTGACACTTATGAATACAAATCTCCATATCCCCACACGTCGTCTTACAATGGCTCTTATCAAAATTCGCCATATTCTGGTCATTCGGAGCTGAGCTTTGACCCGGACGGACCAGAAACGTGGGTTTACTTGGTGATGAGCTCAATGGGCCCATGGCCGCCCGCGACGATTATGACCCATTCGACCATGATGCGCCTAATTCGTCTACGTTGTTCATGTTCGACAGCGAGTTTCTTGATCCCAATGGACCTCCGGTGTCTGTTTCCGTCACACCAGCACCTCTCGATCAGCACTCTCCCCTTTCGTTTGACCACAGCTCCCCATCCAGCAACGACGATGGCGCTCCGCGTAGCCGAACGTCGTCTGTATCATCCAACCACAACCCTCAAATACACGCTGGCTCTTCTCCGCGACTGGACGTGGCCCGTTCATTTGAAAAGCTTCACTTCGAATCGCCTCGTTGGT